>JAAGKR010002904.1:0-22219 GCA_011419295.1 Clarias macrocephalus
TGTGTGTGTGTGTGTGTGTGTGTGCGCGCGCGCGCGAGAGAGAGAGCGCAGTCGGCTCGTCGCTTCGCATCTACGAGACAGCACGTGAAACTAACACGGCTCTGACATTTTGTACCGCACCTCTTAACAACCTTAATATGATTTCTTTTAAAAACATGATTATTTGATATGATATTTAACTCCACATTTTCTCCGCCTTTGCCTATGTCTTGCAGCATCGCGCGTGTGGTATTTCATATTTCAGTTGATTCAAGCCTTCTTCTGCCATGTCTCTCTCTCGCACTGTATCACACTGCTGTTTGAAATCAAGGTATATTTGAGCAGATCTCACGCACACGTGCACGTTCTTTTCACCATTACAACAAACATGTGTCGGTAAAACGCGGCGTCCGAAGCCAATCACACGGCATCAATGCGTGCTCACACTCCATCATCATCTAACATACAATTTGGGGTTGTTGTTATAAATATAGTTCTGGTCCCATCCATCCACCCATTTAGTGTCTACTGGCCTAAATTTGACCTGCCTATGCTCTGCACACTGATGGCCATCTGCTCTAGGACAAGATGAGTGTTCAGGCCTCAGGTTCATTCACATCACAGCTACTGCCCAATTCGGGTTACCATTAAGTTCCGCCACCCAAGACATAGACCCCATAGACATAGTCCTTTACACAAGGTACTAAAATCTGAGATCTTCTCTAATTCAGCATCTGCATTTTTTAAGGGTGAGTAAAGGAGGTTTCAAAGGCACAGAATCCTACACAAATTCTGTCTTTTCTTTCTAATGAAGTGCACACAAAGGTCACAGTACTGCAACTGATAAGCCACTGCTCCACACTCTGCTCTAAAGTGAAATTGTGTTGGATCCAGATGTCATCACCACACTCTCGTAATGTCAGGATCCAAGACTGACCACACACTTGCTAAAGTGGTTGCTTATGTGATCCTGTCTCCTCCCTGCTTCTTCTGTCATTAATGCCTGGCCAGCTGAAGTGTGCCTTTGAATTCTGGGACATGAGTTAATGAGTTAATTAGTTTATAGGGTGATTTTTCTTTCTGTCATTCTCTTTGCCGCTCTTTCTCAATCACTCGTACTTTGTTGAGTGATGATATCGCACACATTTTTGTAATTTACCCACAAACGTGACCAATCACACGTATACACATGCTTTGTCTTAGTTTGCCGCAAATGCATTCACAAATCGCAGAGGCATCGTCCATGTCCTGACTCAGACACACTCATCTATAGACCTCTCTCTCTCTCTCTCTCTCTCTCTCTCTCTCTCTCTCTCTCTCTCTCTCTCTCTCCCAGATGCTGCCCTGCTGTGATGCCTGAAGCTAAGCAAGCCAGTAAGATTAATAACGAGCTGTCCCTCCCGAAAGGCAGGGCAAAAAAATACACTGTTTGCAGAGGAGAGAGAGAGTGAGTGGGTGTGAGTGGGACAGAGAGAGAGACACACACACAGAGAGAGAAAGTGTGTGTAAAAAAAGAGAGACTCTTTTTGTTGGCAGGTTAGTGCCATTCACTACCTCTAACACTCACACAGACCCTCCCCCGGGGCCTGCTGACATGGATTAATGTGTTTAGTACAATTATTTCATTTATTACTGTCTGGAGCTTTTTTCAGATAAGAACATTTTTCAGGTTGCTAACCATTATTACCTTCAGGACTTGCCAAGCAAAGGGGCTCGCGGTCAGAAGTGCTTCGTTCTCTTTTGTTAATGCTTCTTCCAGCATCTGTTTCACAGCTCTGCTGAAAGATTGAGAGGGGTTGAGAGAGCTCTATCTTTCTCTTCTTTTTTCTCTCCTTATGCCCTTAGACATTTACCGGAGGCGAGTCTGTTATGTTTAATGGTATGATACAGTCTTATCAGCCCTTATATTTTATTTAAAAAGAAACACCTTTGTGTGTGTGCATGATCTGTTGTGATTTTTCTTTTTCCATTTTATACACTCATTGTAAAGTTATATTTTTGTTCTTTTTCATTTCGTTCTGTAATATGGGCCATGGGAACTCAGAACAGGTGTGCTACCACCACTAATCCTCAGCAGGTAGTCCTATAACACTCACACAATAGCTGCCATGCTGAATGATGATACCTGCTCCAGAGGGTGGTGCACCTCTTAATCTATCAACCTGCCCACCATGCACCAACTCTCAGATCTCCCCCCCCCCCCCCCCTTGTGTATCCTCACATTGTGACTCTCACATCTGGCTTGGGCATGCCTGTACCCTAGTCCTAAATGACATTGATAGCATGCACACCCCTGGTAGCACACAGACTGTTATTAGTTACTACCACCCACAAACAGTACATTTAAAATTTTACAATGGAAATGTGAATTTCACACAATCTGTTTTAATTGGCTGCTTTTCTGAGGCTGGTAAGAACAAATGAGATGGACTGAGCACCCACCCCTCCTTTCACACTCATCCCTTTCTCCTGCTGTTTGCCGCTCCTTGATTAGCATTCTACATTTCACAAGCACCCAAGTACAACACACGGGCCATTTATAAAGCAAGCGGCAGTGCAAGAGACATCTCTTTATGATGTCTCTTGCACTGTCTGGGCAACCTGATCTCATGAGAAATGTGTACAAATTTGAGTGAATAGAGTGATGGGGTCTGATTTTTGTGCTGTACAAAGACTAACATTGTCGCAACCTTTTTCTTAATGTGTGTGACTTTCTATATAAGTGCAAATTGTGCAAATAAATTTGCAAATGGGAGTCTGAGTTGGACTGGGACAATCAGAAAAACTTGAGGAAGACTATTAAAAAAAGTTAGAAACCCAGATATAACCGTTTATAATTCTAACATTACAACTGTGTGATTAATAATGGGTTGGCTATGCCATTGATCAGACTGGCAGGAATATGAAGGCTTGAATGATACCCTTCTCTGGGTAGAAAATATCAACAAGGTCAGCCCCCACCAATTCAGACAATCAGTCACCGGGTAGTCATGGCAATGTGTTGCCATGGAACCTGCTTTGACTGCATGTCTGATGGTACCTTTGTGTCCCGAGGGCAGAGGTCCAGCTCTGGCCTGAAGTTGCTCACATCTCGTCAATGAGCCTGGGTGAGTATGTTTGCATGGGACACTTAAGGATGTATCGAATCATTAAAGGTGCAAAAACTTTGTGCCAAAGAAAGGTCATTATTGGGATTGTCAGGGTGTAGCTGGGGAGCTTGAGTGATGATGAGACCTGGCTTTGTCTTATAGCCTTATGCTCTCGACCGTGGCTCTTTTCCCCCAGCATTGATTGAACAGGGGTCACTGATAATGAAAGCTACACATTGTCATCATTTATCACCCTGGTTTGGTCTAAAAGTACCCCATAACGATTTGTCCTGATCACGTCCTCCTTACCTAAAATGTTCTATCTTCCTCTAACTTTCCTCTTTTATCTTTTACCCCAAAACTCATTTAATCTGCTACCTCTGGCTCTCAAAAGGCTCACCCAAGAAAGCATAACATTATTTGTAATCTAGAGCAGAGTTGACTTCAAAATTACAACACAAATCGTACTGCTATAATTAGGGCACTTGTTTTCCAGCAGAGACAATAAAACTTGCTTACCCAGATGGCAGGAAGTCACGGCTTTTGCTCTGAATGAGGAAAACGGTCATCAGAACATGAAAAACAGGTATTTCCCAACAATGGAAACAATAACAAGAGCTGGATCTTTCACCATCCCCTCTATGTGATTGATATCCCTTTACGACACATATTGCAAGAGCTGACTTGCTCAGAATTTGGCTCAACTTCCATCGGCATGACTGTAAGCTGATATGTGGAGAATCATTCTCCTGTTGTTGATAATGTATCAAAGTCAAGGCTCCTCAGAAAGGCAAGCAGACTGAGAGTGAGTTGAGGAATCTCATGTCTTTCCTTTTTTTTCAACAATCAAAAATCCTCATAACAGGATTTTGAGCAGTTTAAGCACAGTTTCACATCATGTTAAAGCAGTAGATTACATGCCAGTTGAAGAAGGCACAGTCAATTGTATGCTTACTCCTACATGTAGCATCGGCTTGTTCCACTACAGCAGCTTGAGATAATGACAACAAGACAAGCATACCTTCAACAACAACACACCTAAATCACATGCTTTCCCTGCTCTCAGCCCTCCATCTGTTTCCCTGCCTTTGGGATCCACGTACCTGTCCACGGTCATTATGCAGTGGATATACAGTATATCCATGCACAGAGGGGTCTAAGTGCCACCTGGCAGCAACCGTCTGCTAGATATGTCTGCTTTAGCCAGTGGCAGACCATAGGAATGGACCGCAGAAAATTAATTAGACAATGAAGAGGATGCAGAAGAGGATGCGGTGGCAACTATATATATAAGGCAAGTACATGAGATACTTGCCTAAGACCTCTCTTTGGTAAACATTTGAATCAATTCCAGAAGGCAGACCAGTTGCTCACTTGCTGGTGCTTTACAGTATTTAATCTCATTTCAATTTATCTCATGTGATATCCACTGCATGCATATTTTTGCACAGGACATCAAGATACTTCTTGATCCTTAGGTAAACAGATCCTTGTCTTACTTTAATTTGCTTACATATATTTATTCAGTGGCTTTGTACATTCATCAATGTAGTACTTTCCCTCTTTTACACACACACACACACGCAAGCACTCACGCACGCACGCACGCACACACACACACACACACACACACACACACACACACACACACACACTTCATACTATAAAAGATTTATTACATGGTGTAATGGGGTACCTGGCAAACAGTGTGAGCTGGTGATTAAATACAGGTCTGTAAATGTCACTTGTTTTTTAATGCCATGGCAACAGAGCCACTATTTTTATTTTTGTTTGGTCTTAATTGTCACTGCCAGTTGCTTCGTTATGCCCTATGCTACTTTATTACAGCACTGTATCCTGGCTGGCTTTGCAGAAAATCATGGTATACATTCCAAAGAGGGCAAAAGAGGTACCAAAATGTATAAACTGTATTACAGTAGAATGGTAAAATATTAGAATTGAAATATACTGCAAGAAAATTGCGATGTTAATTTGAACATTGAGAGACAATGGCTTTACAAAAAGGAAATCACTAAGAGATGGAGAATGTTACCTTGTGAAGCTAAGGCAAATAATTAAAATAAATGAATAAGATCTATAGTTTGCTTGCTTGAAGGCCAGGATGGCTTTTAAGGAGAAGACCACACTGGGTTATCAGGAAGTACAAATTTCTCATGAGAATGAGGTGAATTGTCTTGTCACCACTAAACAAGATATGAATTGTTTAAAATGCAAAATCTTGTTTCAAATACAAAAATGTACACAATACAAAGATACCCTAATTCTTGTATTTTAATTCATTTAAAATTTCAACCTCACCCACCCCAACTGTGATGGAATAGACTTGTGATGGACTTCCTCATTTGCACTCTCCCCAATTCCTATACACAATTACGAGACATATCCAAATCATCTGCACATATGACCAACCAGAACACTATTTTTAAATTTATTTATTAGGCCTGTATTCATTATTATTTATTCGGCCTGCTTTTGACTAATGGTTGCAAAGTGGGAGCACATCCTGGGCGGGATACCAGTCCACAGCAGGGCAAGGTACACACACATTCCCACATAAGTGCAATTAATTTTTGCTATTCTACAAGAACATTGGAGAAACATTTAAAATGCCATACACACAGGAACCCAAACCCAAACCAGGGACCCTAGAACTGTGAGGTGGCAATGCTATAGGTCTGTGTCTGTAGCAAGAATATGTGTCATTATCATCATATATGCCCCAGGGCAGAGATGGACACTAATTTCCATAGTTCATATATAAGCAAGTAGTAAGGACTCCTGCCACACACTGCAGTTTATTTTTCTTTACTCTGAGTGTGAGAGTTCAGTGTGCTCTGGATCAAATAGAAATCTACTACACATGGCATTGTGCTCTCTGGGTCTCTCCCTTTTCTTCTCAGCCACTTCAGACAGAGTAGAAATATACAGCTCCAAGTGCCCTTTTCCCTAATGGAAGTGAACATCTTTTATGGTTAAGAGTGAAAAAGAAGCTGCCCCATAAATTTCTTACCAATAACAGGTATTAGTTGCCGGGGAGAGCTGGTACCATTCTGGGCTGATAGTGGTCTCTGAGAGGGCTGCCTTCTTTAATGTCTCACTCCCCAAAAATGTATTTATATTTCCATATAAAACTGCATGGTGTATATAAATGATCAAGTGAATGGTTATGGCAACAAGATATCTAAGGTTTCCTGATTGCATTTCAACAATTACACAAAAAACATGAAGTGCTTTGCTGAAATACACCCACCATGATACTGCATGGCACTACTAGATTCTATTTTATGTCTAGTTTTACAACAGAACACACAGCAGTAAAGCTGTGGTAATGTGCCTTCACAAATGGGTGAAAAGATGATGCTTGTGTCTGTCTTGCTGTTCCTGATGTCGTTATGGATGCTGATTTGCAACTGGAATTTACCGCTTTTACTGACTTCCCTACCACCCCCCCCCCCCCCCCTCCTAATTACCTTCATGGTCACATAGGATGTTGTTTGGCATATTTGGCTGCGTGCAGATTGAATTTGCTCGAGGGTTGGGTTCGGATTTCTGCGGCACGACTGATTATCTGACCATCTTGTGTAGAGCAGTAATGGAACAGTTATGCCACAGCAACTTAACAACAGTTAGTTAACAACAAGAATGGTGTGGTTTAAAAACACCCACACCTGAGAGTCCATTTCATGATGAATCAGACCAGCAACATAGAAACTGTAGTAGAACAAGGAGGAAGGTGTTAAGAATGCAATGAGATGCTACGCAGAACAGATGGACCTTCGTTCAAGCTTTTGGGTGCCTGATTAAGTGATTCTAAAGTGACAATTCTCTCTCTCTCTCTCTCTCTCTCTCTCTCTCTCTCTCTCTCTCTCTCTCTCTCTTTTCCAAATGTTTTTCTTTCCCAGGCCTTGAACATTATTTCCCCTCCTCTCCCTCTGGAAGGGCAGGACTGCCTGACTCCAACTCAGCCTTGGCGATAACAGACCACCAGATAAACACCAAAAGCTTTTAACTTAATTCTGTTTGTGTGTGAGATCAATTAGCTTTTCAACAGAGTCATTCTTCTGATTATTTGGCCCTGTTTTTAATTATACAGTGATGCTGCAGGCTGTGCAAAACCACAGAAAAGCTAACCCTGGATGAAGATAACTTAAGGCTTACTGTGTTTGATGTAGTTGTGGTAGGAGGTGTCATGCATTGGTGAGTCTCTGCTCATGATGTTTCAGTTGCCACATCAGGTTGTATTTCATATTGCTAAACAATTTTTTTTTTGGAATGCCACTACTTTAATGTGCTCAAAAGACTCAGTAATGCTAGCCTAAGATCTTGATCTTACAACATTTTTTTTATAAATATATCTTAATAGCCATGCAACCCAGCATTCCCTCTCTCACTGTGCTACAGAGCACAACATGTTCCACTTTTAGGAATGTAATACATCATGCAAATCAATCACTATGTGCCCAACACACTCCACACAGTAAGAGCACACATAGACCTTTTATGGCCTCATGTGCATATCATCTTTCTGCTCTAGGCTAAACTGCCTCTGCTGAAGCAAGAGCAATGTGAAAGACCTTTTCTTCTTCTCTGTTTTTAATAGTCATGCCCCTGTGGTATTCAACTTAACAAAGAGATAAGCTGCTCATGGGCTTTTGCATATGTGCAGAATTAATCAACTTCGTTGCTTATTTTACTGGGAATAATAACTTTCGTGGAGATCAGTGAGAGGTGTATACAAATCATGACAGTGACTCAGTAACTGAAAGTTTGGATTTGGCTCAACAAGAAAAGAGAGGAAATCTATTAAATAAAGGATGAATAAATAATGTCGTTTACTGGTGCTTCACTACCAGTTCTTAGATATCACTATTCTTATAAATGACTCTGAGATTCATTCAGTTCCTCTTTAAGCTTGTGATGCAAAGCGTGTGATAAGGTGATCCAAGGCAGGCCCTTAAGTACAGTGTTTCTCCATCAGGTGCTCACCTGTATGCCCCAAATCATTAATGTAGAGGGCAATTATACATATACTGCTTGGCCAAAAAGGTCAAATTACTGGGTCAAAAGGGTCAAATAGGGTAAAATGGGTCAAATTATCGTGCTGCATCAAGCAAAATTAAAATTACTGGAACTGGGTTAAGAACCCTTCAACACCTCATCAAAACTACGAAGGATGGTGCTAAACCATCAACTTTGGAGAATGGAGATCACTTAAACCTTTGGTCAAGTTACATGCTAAATCAACAGTAAAAAATATAGGTATGTTTAATATTGAAAGTAACATACACACACAATATGTTAAGGACAACATTTGTTAGGGACTAAAACAGCTGTGTGGCCATAAAAGAAACACTTGTTAGTGAGAGTAATAAGAAAAGTAGACTTTTCTACTTTGAAGCAATGGAAAAATGCCTTGTGGTCTGATGAGTTCAGATTTTTATTCCATATAATTTATTCCAGAGCGATAGGTGCATTAGGCTAAGAAGGGAAGCACATGAAGCGATGCATTCATCATGTATAGTGCCCACTGTACAAGTCTCTGGAACCAGCTTGTGATCCAAAGCAATCTGAGGTTATGATCTAAGGTTTCTTAAGTTGGTCAGGTCTAGGCACAGCAACGTTATGTGATATAATAAAGTCAGCGGATGACCTGAATTCACTGAATGACCAGGGTATCACATCAATGGAGTTTTTCTTCCCTGCTGACACAGGCATATTCCAGAACTCCAATTGTGAAAAATTGGTTCTGGGAGCGTGAGGAATCATTTTCACACATGAACTGGGCACCACATTGTGTGCTGTAATCAAAGTTAAAAGTGATTGAATGGAATCTTAGAGTGTTTTTGGCCAGGCAGTGTATAATTATGTGAATGAAGCATTGACCACCTGAAGCTTTCAGCTTCACAAGCATGGCATTCACTGTACTTGACAGTAAGTTTTGTGGCTTTATCTCGTGCCTTTAGATAACCTGCCTTTGAAGAGAGTTTGTGCTAGTGTGTGTTTACATGTTCATGTGTACAACACATACTGGTTGGTGTTTAGGCCACCAGGCAGGATGATGGAGATTTTGCATGAAAGTCACCTGGATGATGCTGGTCCTGTGTGTGATATGAAGGTCAGGTGGTTTCTTCTGCCCCCACTGTCAGCATGTTAATTGCTGAAGTGATGATTCACAAAAGGCTGATAAACTATCAGATCAGGCAGCCCACATCATACACTTCATCTCCATACAGGTGTAATGGTCCAGCAGTTCCCTTTAACATGAAAAGCACTGAACAGTTTGAATCTGTGTGGCAATGCACCCCAGTCCAGACAACAACAGCTAACAAAACAAAGCGTAAGCGTGCAGGAAACAAGTGGCAGTGTGGACAGTTGGTGTTATAATTACATCTTAAATGGGTCGTTAGAGGAAGGTCAACTTGTTTTGACACCGCACCTGGTGGCCTGCCCATTGAAGATGGCTAAGAAAGATTAGGGCTAGCACTAGATTGGACACATCTTGATCAAACTCATTCCAACTCACAGCATGCCATCATGATAAAAAAGGGGCAAGGAGGATAAAAAGCCTACTTCATAAGGAGTGAAATAAAAATGCAAAAGCAAATAATAGCTTAGACAATCAGTTTGAAGCAGGCTTCAAAAGGAGCACACAGTACAGTTGGAAACTTTCTTGCTTTTCATTGCAGGTGTTTTTTAATTAACAGAGGACCACTTCATAAGACACTCTATGCCATTAATGCCACATCACAGTCCTGATGGAAGGGATTCATTAAAAACACTCAATGACAAGGTGGGGGTGGAGGATCTTATCTGAAGATGTCCTTCGGGAAGTCAACATCTGTCTCCAGTATTGTTTCCAAATTTACTTCAAACTTTGATGACATTTTTCAAATAATAAACAGTATTTTGGTTGTTCTAAACCAATGGTACAGGTATTTGTGATGACCTGTAATTGAGTTTTAATCAATTAATCAATACATTTCCTCTATTTTTGGTTAAATAATTTTATTTATAATGCATATCACTCATTAGTTGCTCCAACAAACAAAAAACAAATCTTTGCTGACAATCTCAATGAATTACATGTACTATATCCTATAAATATATGTTCTTGTTATTTTCAGTCTGATTGTCTGTGAATAAACATTACAAATGCAAAATTACCATACTTTCAAATGTACGGATATTACATCAAGTTTTTTTTTAAAATATTAAGTTGATAGTGTTTTTTTTCTTTACAAAAGGACCATATGGGTGTTTGAATTAGTTTAACAAAATTCAGAATGGACATGATTCAAATGTCTAGAATAAAAAAGTGATGGGAAAATTTATTATTTAAGGTGATGTCATGCCTAGCAATCATTACTGTCCTCAATTCATTGTCAGAATTTTCATGTGATTATCTGCTTATCTTTTAAAACTGAATGAAGGTGATTAAAATTGTAGTATAAAACAAATGTCTGGCAAAGTTGTTTCTTTTCGTCAGTTATTTCCTCTTTAAAAATCACATTTTTATCACTCACTCACTCACTCACTCACTCACTCACTCACTCACTCACTCACTCATCTTCATTACCGCTTAATCCTGTATTCAGGGTCACGGGGAGCCTGGAGCCTATCCCAGGAGACTTGGGGCACATGGCAGGGTACACCCTAGACAGGGTGCCAATCCATCACATTTTTATTTTTGATATAAAAAACAAACAAACAAACAGAAAATTTACATTTTGATTTTGGATTAATACGTCAGTGCTAAAACAATAACCAGTTACAGCCACATTATTCATTATGCAACCTCTGTATCAAATAAGAAGCAACACAATCACCTTCAATGTTATAGACACGTCTAAAGTACCTTTGAACTTTCAGCTCTATTAAAGGTCTCCTTCTCAAATATGAGTCCGGGAAGGAAGCGACATAGCAGTAATTAGTCGAATTATATACAAGATACTTATATATATATATAAAACAAAACATGCCATTATACCAGAGTGCCTGTACAGTATTCTACAATTGTCAAGTGAGTAATCATGAGCAAAGAGCTATTACCAAGTTTAAACCTATTGGTTGCTCAGGAGATATTTATAGCAATCACAGAAAATAACGATCTGAAAATGGCAGTTAAATCATACTTCCTCATTACCCACCTGAAAAAACATAATAATGTCAAGCTTTCCCAAACTCCCAATTATAGCATAAGACTGATTACTTAAACAAATTAGACATAATTTGCTTAAACAATAATTTTCATATTTGGGGTTTATTCCATAGAGAAAAGTCCTTTAACCACAGGAATGCCTAGTTTTACAGTTTGATATGGACTTTAGACTATTAGAAGCCTTCAACTTGCATACATATGTCTTTTTACATGTTGATACCAGCATGGCTCAGACAGTAGTTCCAATTGTAATTCACCTTTCAGGTTTTTTAAAAATTATATCTATACTACCAGTTAAATGTTTGGACATGCTTTCTAATTCAGTGGTCTTTCCTGATTTCTATTTCTTTCTACATTGTAAAACAGAGATGAAGGCATTAATCCTTATATACCTGAATAATGGGTCTAATCTGAGGATCTGAGGTTCTGTTAATTGGTGATTTTACCAGTTTCATCATGGTGCTTACGGGTGTTGAAATGCACTTGACAATACTGTTCTTGCAAGAACTATTGAACTACCAGAACTACCAGAATATCTCACCATCATGTCGTAAAATAAAAATTCACTGCTGTTGTTCTTGTCGTTACCTAAATACACAATTCCACTTGTGTTATTACATAGTTTTAAAATCTCCAGTATTGTTTAGAATGTAAAAAATAAATCACTAAACAAAACCACTGTGTGTCAACACACACACACACACACACACACACACACACACACACACACACACACACACACACACACACACACACACACACATATACACACACCATATGGTACCTTATATATATATAATAATAATAAGAAGAAAACACTATCAACACAAACACACATGTACATGTATATATTATGTTTTCAATAGCAACAACTCTTTGACAGGGGTATGAATCCATTCATCCAGTTTTCAAAAATAGGCAGATAGTCACATGAAAATGCTGACAATTAATTGTGAATTTGAATCATTGAATCACAGGCATTTGAATCATGGCCATTTTGAATTTTGTTAAATTAATAAAATCACTCATACGGTACTTTTTTAAAGGGAAAAAAACCCAATCAACACACAAATATATATGTGTACTTTTTTTATATAGCAACAACTGTTTGAGAGAGACATGAATGGAGGATAACCCACATAATTTACATTCAGGCTAATACATCCGAAATATATTTGACATATAATAATTATTATTATTTGTCACATACACGGTCAGCCATAACATTAGCACCACTGCAGGTAAATTAAATAGCGTTGATTGGCATCCAAGATGGGCACCCAAGATTCATCTATATGGGGACCAAAGACTATCCCATCCGGTCCGATCCTTCAAGAAAGCCAGTGTCACAAAAATTGCTGGAAAAGGTCAATGCTTGTCACGGTAGAAAGGTATCAGAACACTTTATGCGTCACAGCCTGCCACATATGTGTCTTAGCAGTCAAAGCGATGAAGATTATTGATTCGGCCTCAAATTCCCCAGATTCTCGATCAGATCAAGCACCCATGGAATGCTCTGCACAAAAAAATCCAATTCATGAAGGCTCCAACACGCAACCCACAGCATCCTTAGGATCCGCCTCTAACGTCCCAGTGTAAAACACCATAGCACACACCCCCAGAGGTCCCCCAGAAGTCGTATGGCCAGAGCCACCCTGGTGGAACAAGGGGAACCTACACAATATTGGGCTTAATGATTTGCATTTTAATAATATAGCTGATCAGGGAATACTTTACAGCAGAGTGAAATTCATTTTTAGCATTTCCTCGCTTGTTAGAAAGCTGGGGTAAGAGTGCTAAGACAGCTATGATGCAGCACCTCTGGAGCAGATAGGTTTAATGGTCTTGCTTAATTGCAAAACAGTAGCAGCTTGGCAGTGCCAGGGCTTAGACCCCCAACCTTTTGATCGGTAACACTGCGGCTTTTTAAAAAAACATGCAATTTAACAAGATTAAATATCTCAATAGCAATGTTTACATGAACACAAACAATTTGGTTAAAATAATCCTGATTAAAAAATCAAACTTCACTGTTTACACGCATGCTGATCTGATAATATGTGATTCCAAGTATTTAATCAGAATAAAGTTTTTTGACATGGGCAAAGTGTTTCTGCTTAATGTGAAGCATTTATTCTACCTTAAATATAATAGAAGACAAAAAAAATTCTCCAACTTTGAGATTAGGTTTAGACAAATCCCACCTTCCCCTTTATTATTGTTCAGTCATCTATAATTCAGTCTCATCTATAATCTATAATTGGTTAGATGCTTTACACTCCTTCTTTTGATAAAGACCCAGTAGTCAGAAGTAAAGACTGGTGGACGTAATTCAGTTTACCGAACAGGAAAGGAAGCAAAACGTACTTTTCAGAAACTCATCACGTCACCTCATGTAAACCCCACATGGGACAAACATGTGGGAAAGGAACATATTCACTGCAACAAGAGAGAAGCAATCAGATGAGTGTGTTAACATTGCTAATATTTATCGATTAAATAGATTAACAAAGTTTAACAACACCCCTCTCAAAATCTTTATTCTTGATTGGGTCAGACTGTTCTGATTAGGGTTTTTCCATTCTGATTATTAATGGAATATTAGGGTCTAGGACAGTGAAAGAAATAAAGTCTCGTGAGGAAATGACCATTTATAGTTTTGATAACATAAGTGATAATATAAATTAACTTTATGTGGAAATAAAATTTAACTATAAATGGTTAAAAAGAACAGTGTGTTACTCATGAATAAATAAAATTTGTAATCCTTATGTACCAGCATGCCTCATCATGTTTTATTCCATACAAACGGTTCTTCTATCCTCGTTGTTTGAACGTTACTATTTATCTAATATTCGAACATTTTGTGTCATGGATGATGATCATTTGAATTGTAAGATAGAATCTTGTCAAACAATGCCAATGCCCACTGCACATCCTTTAGAGAAAGAAACTAAACGTTCATCTTTAATTTCATTTTTTGATAAATAAGTATTTATTATTAAGGTGCCCTTGGCATATATGTGTCAAAGTTTGGTTGGGATTGATGAGGGTCATGCATGCTCCTGTGCAGTGCATTAAGCAGGGATGGTTGGAGTGTGTGATGACACTCCAGCAGCAGCAAACAGGTTTAGTGTGACTGACTGAGTGCTGCCTCAGGCCCCCTGACACACCTGTGCTTAGGTTTAGTGTAAAGCCTGTTTTCTCAGATTCTGTGTGTGTATAAAAATATATTTGTGTGTGTGTGTGTGTGTGTGTGTGTGTGTGTGTGTGTGTGTGTGTGTGTGTGTGTGTGTGTGTGTGTGTATTTGAGGGGATTACTTAGGGGGTTGGTAGGTTGGGAAAGGAGTTTTCAGTGACAAAACTGGTTGCAGCAGTCCACTCGTCTTACCCCCCTCTCTTGCAGTTTCAATATATCTCTCCCCAAATCTCCACCCTCCCTTTGCCATCTGTCTTTGAATATCTCTTTTTCTTTGCTCCCTCATCTCCTATCATTTATCTGTTCCCTTTTCCCTCTCTCTCTCATGTTTAATCTCAGGCTATATCTCTGTGACCACCTCTTCCTCTCGTGTTTGTCTGTATTTTTCCCCTCTTAGTCCTCTTACTCACTCACTCTGTCTCTGCCTCACTCTCTTTCTCTGTCTGTGCTTATTGTAGTGCCCGAGGAGAACACAGACAAAGAGTGTTTATGCTTCCACCACACCAGCTTTCTGACTGTGCCTCCCCGAGGCATCTCCTCCACTATCATCACCCCCTCTCGCCTCCTCTCGCCATTCTCTCCATTTTTTTCAACACCCCACCCTACCACTCTCTCCGGGGTTCTGTCTCACTCCTTCCCCTCTCTCTCTCTTGTTCGCCCCCCCCCCCCTTTGCCGGATTTCGTCCCCCCTCCTTCATACAGATCTGTTGTTTTTGCTATCTCACCCACTCAATATCTATCCCTCTTTCTTCCCATTCCGTCCCCCATGTCACCAACACCTCAACTCCCTTAGCTCCACACTCTTTCACCCCGACACGCACACACGCACACATACTCACACATGCGTGCACACACACACACACACACACACACACACACACACACACACACACACACACACACACACACACACACACACACACACACACACACACACACAATGCCCCACAGGCAGGGCAAGTCATATAAGTTCCATTAATGACATTGCAGCAATCTATCTTTATATACAGCACCACCATGCCTCTCAGTCATCCAAACACATCCACTGCTAGGTGACCAGCTGTCCAACCTCCACTGGATGGCACCTTGAATCAATCAATGCTACATGAAGGGGAAGAAAAAAAAAACGAAACAAAATGAAATCTCTAAAATGGCCTGCGGTTTGAATTTTTCGCAATTAGATTTAGTCACTTGTTTCATGACATTGATTCCACATCACATTTACAAATAAAAAATCAAGTTTCATAGGATAATGTGCCTTGAAAGCAGTTACCTTTTATAGAGCAAATGACACTTGACCACATGTGCCTTGGTTTTTCTCCCAGTCTGCCATTCCTCACTCGACTGAGCTGATGTATGAAGCTAGCAAACAGAATGGCATGACTCATGTTAGACTATCATCAGAGTAGCTCCGGCTGAGCATGAGTCTGAGTTCAAACCTGCCCATCGCTACTCTCATCTCCAAGAAAATGTAAAAAATTTTTAAAGCAGGTCTGCATAAACACTGACTTAGTGAAGGAAATGTTTGATTTAGACATGTTTAAGAGCTTGGCAGAATGCCGTGCTGCAGCGGGCTTGGCTCGTCGGTAACAGTGTGAGAGATCAGCAGCTGGTGGGGGGTCTCATTTACACCCCCCTGGGAGTGCTTGATTGACAGTCTAACACACTCCCATTATACAAGCACAGTGACATGTTCCACATGCTTTCAAAAGGCGAGCAAAAGAGGAACTGTACCACAGGGATAGTGAATAGGGTGAAAAGGAGTGACAGGAGAGGAGAGAATATATGTTAGGTGTGACCACCAGTTGGAAAAACACACATACACACACACAGTGGAAAGATTGGTAAAAAGAATACAAGATTTGCATAGGCGTTGCACACTGGATGACAACATCTGATATAAAATGTTGTTAAGCCATCCCTAGTATTTTTCCCCCAACTTGTGTAATGTTTATCTGTTTGGCTTTATTATGAACATAGCATTAATAGCATTTCGAAAACCGAGCATCAGAACACAGCAGTGCTCTGGTATAGGCTCTGGTTTTGCAACTCCCCAGGGACGGATAGGCTATTAAGTGATTTTAGTGCAACTGAATTATCCCTGGTGTCCAAATCTCTCCCCTGTCAATTGCAGCAACATGTTTTAGTGTGGAGAATGGCGACTTAAAACCAGAACGTGAACAAATGGCTTTGTCTAAAATGTTCTGTCGAAATCACATTTTTAACCATTTGGTTTATTAGCCATTATTGAGCAAAAAGTCATCTTCGTCTAAGATTACAGCAGCAGAACCTAACCTGCATAAAGGAAGTGACTCATGAACCATTAGAAAATATATGCGTGAGAGATATGATACACTAGTTATCCATCAAATGACTGCCACTCCCAGTCTTATAATAACTAAGGCATATTGAAACAGAAAAGGCTTATGTGGATAGCTGTGACTACCTAGAATGATGCCTTTTGGGGAGAAAAGCGTTTTGACTTCATTGACAGCAGATTTACTCTATTCACACTGGATCAGTTTGGTCCACGCCTGGTCATGATCCATTCTTGTGTCAACAGATGAGTGACTGTAACCAGAGGGGGAGAAAAATTATCTTCTCAAGTACAGAGAAAATATGAAAAAATAATATATATATAAAATAATAAATACTCAGGTAAAATCTCTGGTAAAAATTTATTACTTATGTTCGCCTCGTATAAAGTGAATACACCAACTTGTGAAAGTACAAGTATAGGAATTAATTACACCCCTAGTTCTGCATTACAGTTCTTAAAAGATGCTAAAATACAATATATTAATGTCAAGTGCTAGCAAACTGTACATGAATCATGCTTTAAATAAAACATCATTGTACACTTTTTACAAACACATTTTGTTGAAAATACATATGCATAGTCAATTATAGTACAGTATATTTGAGGTTTTATCACAGTTAAGTACACTTAATGTAATTAAAGGGAGGCTAATACTATTTTTGTACAATTCAGTTATATAAAGTAAAAAACAGATTTGCTCACTTCAGCCCACCATTAATCATTAATCTGTTAATCACTAGTGTGGCTGTGAATATATTAAAGTATACTACAGAAGAACAAAAAATAGTGTTTAGAACAATAATTCTCAACTATATTGTTAGCTAAAAGAAAAGGAAAAGTCTTTAAAGCTAAGTAATAACAGCTACAAAACCTTCCATGCATTTGCATGATATGTGTAACTAAAAACAGACTGCAACCATCAGATATCTATCACTATAAATATCTATATTTATAGTTATAGACATTATTTTATTTACCTGCCTGTGTTCTTTAGAGTTGTGGAAGAATTCCTGGATGCCAAAACCTAGCCTTCCTTCCTTCTTTCCAGAGTCCTGCTCTTTCCTTCCTTCCTTCCTTTATTTATTTATTTATTATTTGGTGAAAGGAACTATAACATTTTAATCAACACATTAGAGTAGTATGATGCAAAATATCACATTATGACTACAATGAGGTAAAAGTAAATGTTTATATTTAAAAAAAATATTAATAAGTTAAAGTTATAAAAGGCCTAAAAGAAGAAAAAGTACAGATCCTTTGAAAAAATTTTTTTTGTTATTATTCTAAGTATTATAATACAGTACACATCCTTGGATATAAAACATTGCCAGTAAGCTGCCTAATTAACTAATTATCTTTATTATTTATAATTATATAATATTAGTATGAAGTCAATATATCTCTTCTAATTTTTTAAAAAGTTTTAAATACATAAATGTAATGCAATATATAGCTTCCTGAAACAGATATTCTGGCAACCAGATGGTCAACAGTGAGATACAGGTACGAAAAGTAGAGAATGAAATGAATAACACAAGCTCCATTCCATATATGTAATACAGTCCACAAACAAGAATGTAGATAGAAAATGATTCTGTTTGGCAAATCAGACTGAGCACATAGTAGAAATCCCTGACATAGCTTCTATGCAGTGAGAGTACCTCTGATTGTGCTTCTTGCAGGAGCGTCCAGGATGACGAGACCCCTGCAAGGGTTTCCTCCATCACCATTGTTTGCTAGGGGGTGGGGTGGGGGGTTACCATGGAAACTGCTCACTGTGATGGCCACTGCTGCGTGGGACTTTAATGAAAGACATGTTGAGGGTGGGGGAGGAGTGCAGGGGTTTCTCCTGTGCATTCGAATGCCACCATCAGAACAACTGCATGTAGAGATGTGCTCACCTGGAAGCAGTGTGTGTGTGTGTGTGTGTGTGTGTGTGTGTGTGTGTGTGTGTGTGTGTGTGTGTGTGTGTGTGTTGACAAATTTTATCATTAAAAGTGAAACCGTGAAATGGAAATTATTCGTAGGGATGAAAACTTCATACATACCAAGGTTGCATGCACACATACACACAAAAATACACACACGCAATCTTATACACATACACTTATATTCAAATATATACATGAATACTCTTATATACCTTTTAGAAACAGTGAGAATAACATTTCATATAACTTCATGATTCTGTCTTTGGTTGACTGTATGGTGTTTTATAGTGTATGGAAATATTCAGCCTATAACATGTCATGAATAAATAGCATATAGCATATCAGTATAGTGACATGCTATTGGCCTTTATCTGACATGTTTGTTTTTGTTACTTCTGGCAGCAGCTGTTTGTTTGTTTTGCCTGGGTATATTTTATTTAATTTAAAAAAAAAAGTGCATCAACTATGCCAGTATAAAGAAAGGAATTTTGCATGGTAAAATATACATTTTTGGGAAAACTTGGCCGAGCTTTACCTATTTGACTTGCTAAGCTAGTACACTGAAAGCTCTAAAATGCAGTATACTGGGGTAATAGAGTGGCCCTCATATTCATTACTCCACAAAATGGCCTGTTAGTCTCCATTTCCCACTAGCCATTTTGCTTTCTCTTATTTGCATCTAGCTGTAAAAGTAGGACTTTCAAGAGATGTTGACATAATTTATCATTCAGCATTAGTGCTAACAGGAGCAAAAATGGAGGACCTGCAAGGCATGTTTCTATTTATTTATTTATTTTACATTGCATTTGATTTTGTGTGAAGATATATAAAGCCCCAAAGAAGCTTACTAGTGTTTTGATGGAAATGTAAGCAAACAATGCATTGTAATTAGTACTGATTATTGCTACTACTGATAATAGGGTTAAAGGGTTTTCTGGACAGCTAGGTTATAACTAAAACTATTGTAAACTTTAACAGTTGTCGCCTAATGTTTTTATGTACTATTGTTCTCAGAGTATGTGATTTCCTGCATAGTTCTAATGTTCTATGTTACGTTGTTGGTTTTCTGACAATAATGTGCCAATAGTATTTGTGTATAATTTACCATTCTATTTCATCTTTCCTTTCTTTTTAATCTTACCATCTTTTAAGGTCACAGACAGTCGTATAAGCATTTCACGGCATATCATACTATGTATGGTTGTGTACTTGACAAATAAAATTGGAATTTGAATTTATATAAATCAGTATTCTGCACTATGTCCGTGGGCTGTAGCCAAATTCATCATGGGTTTCAATCTATGATAGTCACTCAGCAATAGAAAATAAAAACAAAATGTGGAATCATATATTTGTTATTGTACCATCTGATAAAAAAACGTTATTTTTTGCATTTTATTTTAATAGCATTTATTGTTTATTATTTATTTAATAAAAAAAAATACAGATCTAAACATAAAGCTTGTTTTCTATCTTGCTTTTTAACCCCTAAATGCATTTGTCATTTAATTATCAATGAAATAATATTTAGAGAGGCATTTCTGTTTAACCATGCCCCATCACTAATTGGGACAAGTGTGTACATATGCATTCTTTCTTTATCTCTCACAAGCCCCCACACACATTTTTCCTCTCCGTGCACATTTTGACTCTTTTTTTCTTTATCTCTCTTTCTTTCACCCATTCTCTCCTTTTTAGTCGTTCTCTTTCACCCACATACAACCTCACACTGTCTTCTGTCATAGCAGTTTTGATGGATTACCTGCCCAGGGTGAGTGTCTGCCGGGAGCAGAGAAAGAGAATGGAGCAGAATGGCTGGGGGCTTTTCTGTCTCTCCCCTGACTCAGCAAGACAGACAGACACTAATACACACACACACACACACACGCACACACACGCACACACAGCCCATCCCCCACATGACAGAAGTGTAAAAGAGAGCTGAGGGTTGTTTTACCACAGCTGATGCTCCTGCCACGTTCCTCACTGGAGGCTAAGACTAAAAGTTATGCTGTTCTTCTTACATCTGCAGACTGGGACTGCATGTGTGTGTCCCTGTGGGTGACTGTATATAGGAATTAGGATTTGCACACATTATACATTCTTTGAAACATCTCTTGGGCTCCCAACTTCAGTGCAAATGCTTAGAATGTTGTGTCACTCATGGCTTCTTCCTAACAAGATTTAAATCTACTCAAAGAAGTGACCACATGGTCATGACTATGTAGACAGCTGATTTATTACTGTATTCAGTGGCTTTCTTAGATAGGGAAAATATGAATTTTGGAATGGTGTCGTTTTCAACCTGTTGCATTCGAGCAATTAATGGTTAAAAATACATGGATGCCTCCATGCTAGTCTTTTGTTAGCAACAAGCTAGCCAGCTGTGTGTGATGAGTGGCACATATTTTCCTGCCTATAACAGCAAACTGTTGATGTTATAGCTTTAACAACATAATGTACACACTGCCTGGTCAAAAAAATTAAGAAAAAAAAGTCACATGAGAGTACTTTTTTTGACTTCCTTTTTAATTTTAGGATTGAAAATGATTCCTCATGATCCCAGAACCACTCTTTCACATTTTAAGTCCCAGTGAAAAAAATCCCCTCCTGGGATACCCTGGCCAGTCAGTTCATTCCACTTGTCAGCTGACTTAATTTCCACAAAATGTCTAGACCTGGCCAACTAAAGTAACCTTAGAGCATATCACTGCTTCCAGAGACTTCCTTGTATGGTGCGCACTATGCATGATGGGTGCATTGCTTCATGCAAGTCCCTTCTTACAGTGATACACACACTGCTGCAGAAGAGGGTCAATCGGGACTCACAAACCACATGACTTCCTATCAATTTGAAGGTTATTTTTCATTTCTGATTAGCTTCACTAACAAGAGGTTTAGAATAAACCCTATTCTTGTCGTGTGTGTGTGTGTGTGTGTGTGTGTGTGTGTGTGTGTGTGTGTGTGTGTGTGTGTGTGTGTGTGTGTGTGTTTGGAAATGCTCTTACTTTTTCTATTAAACACAGCAGTGATTTCCACTGTCAATTTATTGATGATGCAACTTCAACAGGTGTTCTCTGATCTCGGTCAGAGAACGCCTGTTCTGTTATTGTTTTCCACCACATTTCTTTTGGTTTACCCCTATCCTTAGAGGTTATCATAATGTATTAGACCCAGTCTTAACCCAAGTCTTAAACCACTACCAGTGATTATAATATTTTCTTTCTGCAGACCAAAACTATGACGCTTTTTTTTGTCCAAGCAGTGTAGATCAACTTTATATTAACTGATGTACAGCCAATGCTTACATATTCGAGCGCTACTCATTTAAAGGTAAAGGAGGCTACTTTATTTGGTTTGATGGATGTCCAGAAGACATGGAAAAAATTTGTAGTTCCATATTAATCTGGAAACCTCTGGACTATAATTTGAAGGAAAAAAGAAGACAGAGAAGAGGAAAGGAAAGAAATCATTTATACTTTGCTGTGTGATTCACTACGTCAACCCCCGGGGGGGGGGGGG
>JAAGKR010002904.1:22239-72239 GCA_011419295.1 Clarias macrocephalus
CACCCCCCCCCCCCCCCCCAAAAAAAAAAAAACGCTCCATGAACATTATCCTCACTCCTGCGGTCCAGTCCAGAAGATCTGCATATCTGTCATCTGTTTTCATAAACCTACCTTTTTTTTTCTTTCTCTCTCCCTCTCTTTAGAACATCAGTGAAGGGTGTCTCAGAGGAATGGTTTTCTGAAGGCTGCAGATCTAGAAAAGAGTCAGCGGATAAACCAGGAGACACGGATTTATAGACGATCATTGTGGATTAGTAGCCATGTAAACAGAGAGCATACAAAAACACATCCCAAATGTGGCAGACTTGTGAGTAGCACTGATGTGTTGAGGCAGTGAGTAAACTAGCTGGAATCTCCTTTACTGTGCTCTATTGCAAAAGAACAATCACTCGTCAGCCTAAGATTAATGCTTACTGCCAGACGCAGCAACAGTACACACAGATGCCCAAACCTTTGATCTGGAATTTCTTGTGATAGCATTTTTTAAAAATAATAATCTGATATATTACTGTTCTGACCACTCGCTCATTACTCTTTTATTATACATTGCTGTAGTCACTCATGAAAAACAGACTTAACCATATAATAATAAGTATGGCATGAAAAACAAGACACTTCAAAGCCTTGCAGCTACAAGCATCCTACTCAATTTGTGTTGTATACTGTATGTCTGAGTCAGTTATGTGGAAGGTTTTTGCATTGGCAGTCTAGGGGAGGCAGGCGTGTGGACTTTTCTCTTTGATGAGGCAGATTCCTGGGAAAGCTGCTGTGGACCAATTTGTCTGTGGTCGCGAGACACACTGTGGAAAGTGGAGCCCTCGGCCTCCCAGAGCGTCAGCCTGGCACTGGTGGGCTGGGTGGCGGGCTGGGCAGGCGGGAACTGCTGTGCCATCCTGTGCCAACATGTGCAAGTGGTTACAAAGATCAACCACCACCAGACGAGCTCAGCACGGGCAGCTTTAATGCCAGAGGCACACACATACACACACACACGCACACACACACACACACACACACACACACACACACACACACACACACACACACACACACACACACACACACACACACACACACACACACTCGCACACACATGCTGAGCGCAGACACACTTCACAGTCTTCCTTCAATAAATCTCCCTCTTTCCATCTCTCTGTCCTTCGTACTTGCAATTTGTGTTTTTTCTCCTCTCACTTGAAAGGATGTTAATGGCATAAATGAAGAGAATCAGAATGCACGTTGAAACACTAATATAAACATGCACATGGAATCTGTGCAAATTAATTTAAATGCAGTATTATAATTAGACTAAAGAGCTTTTTCCACTCCACATCCATTTACACAAATAAAGCTAGAACACAGCAGTTAATACATTATGTAACTACAAATTTTTGGTGCATTTTTTCCCCCTCACTAAATGCCAAAAAAATGCAAGTAAGGTGCCAGTGGTCTGATGTTGCATGTATTGTCTGTGGCTTCTTTGTGGGAGTCATCTTCCATTCTAAGTTTACAGTAAATATATTTTTAGTTGGTGGGCGAGACGAGGCAGGCTATGTGGCTGAGATGTGTTAACTGAGCTGCAAACCTGACCATCCCCTGGGCAATAGTGGGCAGTTAGTATTGCATGAGCACAGTGTGTGAGAGAGATCTAGTATTCATGTGTGATAAATCCACAGGGGTTGCAGCCTCCTATCATTGAAACCATCTTCCGTCTGGACTCTCTCGAATAAAGCTGAAGGGAGAGAGAGCCATCCTCTAGCCTGCACTCATATACACATAGTGTATGCTAACTGGAACAGGGATGTACTGAATGCATAAGGATGTCAATTAGCCACAGTCTGATACGGAGTATTGGTAGGAATCATGACACTGGACTGAAATGCTGAATTGATATTGTATCAAATTTGACATACTACTAGATACTGTCTTATACCATGTTGCCATCATGTCTCCTATGTTTCATATATCCTGATGACAGGAATTCAGAGAGAGACAACTTGATTACTGCAAAGTTGTCAATACCAGACCAATATTAAATATTAAATATTGGACAACAGCCATGACATATATCATCTCAATATTTGAACATGTGTCTGATATATGGAATACATTACATTATACAGATATCATGTGACAATTCCCTGTAACTGTATGTATGTATGGGCAGCACATTGGCCTCAAGTCTGTGTGTAGATTTTGCTTGTTACCTCTGTGCTTGGTGGGTTTCCTCTGGGTTCTCCAGTTTCCTCCCAAGACATGCAGATTAGAGGCTAATTGGCATTTCATTGGCCATAGTGTGCGGATGAGTATGTGAGAGCATACATGTTCCCCATCTAGTGCCCCGAGTCCCTTGAGTCAGGCTCCAGGCCTCCTGAGAAAAAAAAATATATATAGGGGAAACAATAATAATAATATAGGGAAAAAAGATTTTAAACGATCTGAAAAGATGCAGTTGACTAGCTTAATGATTCACACATAAAGCATGTTATAGTTATCACCCTCTCTGGTTGGTAGAGGTCTTGTAGTGAGGGAGGGCTGACATGTTTCTAAATTGGGGAGGAAATGTTTGGGAAGCATTTACCAAGATCAATATTATATCTTCATATTGCTCCAATATCTGTATTGTATCAAAAATTGAAAAATTGGTTTAGCGCAATTTGAGAGAATTGATCTGAGCTTTTGCACCTTTAGTGTATGTGAATTGCAAGCAAGGCAGAATTCCAAAATTTTATTTTGATAGCAGTGTAAACCATTGAATGGCATAATGATGACAATACTAACAATGGGTTAACATAGTTTTGCAGTGTTTTACAAGTTAATAAAAAAATCTTTCTATCTAAATCTAATATCAGAATTATAAAATATTGCTCACTGATGTGGATACAAACCCATAAAGGCTTGATTTTTCTCCTCACGGTTCCATGATATAAACAGTGAGAACATATTTTATTCAGTGGTATTATTCTTACATTCTTTTATGACATCTATTAAAGAATTAAGCCTCCCCAACCTCCTAAATCCCAATTTAACCCTGTTGAAGAAGGAGACTGAGAAAAGGGCGAAGGTGAGAAGAAGAATGACAGCCGAGGGAAAAGGAGGCGAGACTCTGAAGGCAGCAGAGAGAGTAGCCACACTCGTGATGTCAGGATTTGTTTCAGCTCCCCACTGAGTGACTTAGGAGAGTATCTTTTTTTTTTTTCACCAACCCTTGACTGCAGCTGCCTCACACGGGAAGAAACACAGAAACGTAACTAAATGTTTGTTCCTCTGCCTTTCTCTGTCTCTAACTATAGCTGTATGGTTAAAGTAGAAGGCTCTTAGCACTCTGGGTGCAGGGGAGCTGTGACAGGCCAAAGGTGGAAGTGCAGGTCGGTGCTGTGCCAAGAGAAACTGTGTTTTAGTTTCGTGATGAATCACCTGTGTGCAAACCGAGGAGGCCATTGCAGAGGCTGCAGCCTTCAGACAGAGACTATGATGGATGAGGTAAAAAGATGTCTTTTCCCTCACACACTCTCTACATTACAGACCTTCTATGCTCACAGGACCTTATCTCGGGGCAGGCCACACACGTGTAACAAGGAAGGATCCAAGAACTCTATGCACATGAACAACATTGTTCCAAAGCATTGAATTCTGATTCATTGTCACTTTCACCCCTATCCCCTGAAAACACACACAGACCCACAGCAAGGAGAGTGATCCATTTCCTTTCATTATTTAGTTTACATTTCTCCCGAATATAAATAGTGAGACGAATGAGTTCAGGTGGGTCTTGCAGTTAATCTAGCATTATCAGTCAGACATAATACACATACACACCTTCCCCCTGTGTCTCATCTAATGCAGTTTCCCAGCAGCACACATAAAAGCAGAGCTGGCGAGATAGAAGGAGATAGAGTTGATTGACACAGGCCTGGCTAAGCAACTCATCAGAGGTCAAAATCAAAACCGTGGTTGGAGAGGAGGGGTTAAAGAAGTGGTTTGTACTTTTTAGAGCCCTCTTCTGTCTGATGAAAGAACTGCTTATGCAATGAAAACAAAGACAAGCCTTCCTCTTTCCTTCATCTGATTGCACCCCTCTGTCAAACTACAACTCAAGAACAGCTTTTTTTAAATTAAATTTTTTATTTTATTTAGATAAGCCAGTCTGCGCAGTTTTCACAATGGTGATATATAATGTTTGGGGCCAGAAAAATGTAAACAAAATCGCCAATAAAGAAGCCAGATACATTGCATGGCAGTATGTTTGGAATCATATGATTGTTAAATGTCTACACTACAAGTTGTGCGCCGGTGCCCATTTTAGCCAGGGCACTGGCGGCTCACTGGTAGGTTTCTTACCCGACATGTATTATTTATTACGGAGTGAATGTATCCTTCAACTTTAATTTTGGAGTTTTCTTTTATTTTTAAGAGTATAGGACGTAAGTGTAGTCCAGGTTTATTAGTAAAATTCAAGAATGAATGCCCAGAAAACTGAAACAAAATATAACAAGAGCAGAAAATCCCCCCCAAAAGTTTTTTGCAATAAGTTTGTAATATTTAAAAACATATTTTGTATCCAAGAAGCTGGTTTTGCTATTAGAGGAAATTCTAGTAAAATTACTGTAACATACAACTACAGTTATTAGCTTAGACATGATGATAGGCTTGTCATCGCAGCTGCTCATTATCTGCTGTGTTTTTCTGTGGAGCTTGATGGGACAAGTTAGTGTAAATAGAGAACATTACTCTATGCCTCATTCCTTTGGCAAATATCAGTCATCATCTGTGTCAACTGTACATAATTGTTTGGGGTTAATACACTAAATAGTTATGTATACACGATGAAGATGTAAGTATGGGCAAATCATTATAGAATTTGAGACAACGATATTATTCACAAATAAAAAGGGTGCAACTCATTCATTCATTTTTATTAAGCACTTTATTCAGGTCACAACTTTAATAGACATGGAGCCTATCCTGATAATACTGGGCACAAGGTGGGAATACACCTTGGATGTGATGAAGACTTATAACTGTAGGTGATAATGAACAAGATGTACCATGGAAGAAATGGTGAAGGCAATCAATCAGGAGCAGAGCCAGTGAGAAAGACCAAGACTGAGAAGTTTGAGAAGGGTTTTTACAAAAAGAAGGAAAGAGTAGAAAAAAAAGAAGAAATATAGTCTGCATTATTGATCAATTTCTCAGTATATGTATATATAGATGCTGCACAGCCCAAACATAATAACATGTTTCTTCATGGCCTCTTTGTGCCATTGCCAGAGGTACTCCCTGGTGCTCTCTCTCTCTACTCACAACCCTGCAAGCTCTGATCCCTGTGCAGGCTTCCTGGGCTCATGACCCCCTGCCTAGAAACATGAGTAAATTTGCATAGCTGGCTTGTCTGACAGGCCATGCAGTCTGATGTTTGGCTGGCTGTGTGGGAGTGAGAGCTTCGCGTCATGGCTGGGCTGTTGCTGGCCCACTGTGCCAGGTCTTACACTGCTGCATGGCTAATTTACAACCCACAATGAGGGTTCTGGCCGTCTGGCCCATCATCACCAAACACAGTCCTAAAAGCTCAGAGCATTTTAGACATTATTTGTTTTGGTGTTTTTTTAATGAACATATATAAGGCTCAGGATTGTGCAGTACAGAGTGACATATCCTTTTTTTCAGCACTAAACAGGCAATCTGATGAACTGAATTTTAGTTTATTTGAACTGACGATCCAAACTATTTAGAAAATGGGTCACAAAGGCAAAGAAATTGCACAGATATACACGATCACATGTTTTTATTGTTGTTCATTGTATTGTTGTTATTGTTGTGGATTATTTTTGGCATGTCATGGCAATTTCATGGCAAAAACAACACCGACTTGAGGGTCCAACCAACAAAAGAAGATAACAGCTGCTGTAGGACCATAAGTGCTGTATACAATGGTGTTTAAACAATACTAGACACAGATGAGAGGGATTGAGATAGTGAAGTTCTCCATGGAGCCAGAGGGGAAGCGACATCTTCTGCAAGCCATTCTGTGTGAAGCAACTTGTGGGGCGGGGGAGGGGAGGTGGGGGTGCATGTACTGTACACCTTCAAGCAAGGGGAAAAGCAACATCATCAGCAGAGCATGGAGACAAAGCAATGTCCTCAGTGGAGCAAGGAGACAGATTGACATCCTCAGCAGAATTGGAAGGTGGAGCAGTGTCTGAAGTGGAGCTGGATGAAGTAGTGACATCCAAGGTGGAGTGGGAAGATGAAGCACCATCCTCGGTGAAGCAAAAAGGCAGAAATACGTCCTCAGCAGAGCAAGGAGAAAGAGCAGCATCTTAAGCAGAGCAGAAAGGCTAGGCAATGCCCTCGGCGGAATAGGAAGGCAGAGCAAAGTCCAAAATGGAACCAGTTGAGTTAATAAAATGCTCATAGGAGCAGGAAGATGGAGCAGTCCATAATGGCTGCCTCTACAGGGCAGAGGGGCAGGAGAAGCAAGAAGTTGGAACAATATCCTAAGTCAGTGATACATTCTAATCAAGGAGGCTAAGTGACATACAATGTGGGACACAGAGAATAGACAAAAGTTCTAGCTACTTTGGACTTCTGGCCATCGTCATGTGATTCTGACCTAACCGCCCTTCCAGGTTCCTTTCCAGTATTGCTTCATGATTGTTGAGAAAATTTACTATATCTGTGTTTGGTCCACCTTTTTTTTCCAGTTATTCTAGAGGAGGCAGATGCGAGTGCAGATTACGTTTATTTTTAAAATAATACAGGCAACGTACACCTTGTAAACCTAAACATGAAATAAGATCTCATGGCAAAAACATACACAGACTAGAGGGTACAACCAATAACAATAGACAAAAGATAGACCATGAGTGCAGTGTAAGATGACTCAAATGGTGGTTTTTAAAAAATGCATAACAAGAATAATGTGAGAGTAATTGAGACGTTATGTGCTGGGGGTGATGGATAGTGTCGTTCCATGCTAACTGGGACTACTGTGACAGTGAGAACCCAGTGTGGGCAGAGAGCAAAAAATATATATATACTAATAAACAATTACGTATGTACAGTACATGTCCTCCAAGGCGTAGTGGACTTTAAATGTGAATAACTAGAAGGAATGAATTTTATGAAAAAAAAAAAGACGAAATTAAGTTTAAACTACAAATTCATAAAGTCATTATAGCTGAAAGACAGCCAGCAAGGAATGAATTCTTCATGTTTGCAATTACAAATTTCTGTATTCCGTAGCATATTTGAAAAATTTGTCGTTATCATTATGCATGTTCAGTGGCCCTGCTACTACAGTGGGAGTATCTGCCTGGGTGATTTACAAGATTAAACACGATTTACAAGATCAAATACTATATATATGTATATATACCCATCAGACTGTCAATGTTCACTTATGCATCTCAACAGTACTGTTTCCGACAATGTCCTGCTGATTGTTTACTTTATTCTAGGGTTGTTGTTTTTCTTGCTCTTAAGGTAACCAGGAAAAAAAAAAACCTTGACAGACATAAGAAACAATCCCAAAGTAGGAAATCCTAAGAAATAATGTTAAATATAAGTTGAAACAGAAACTCCAGGATATAGCATGGTACAAAAGAAGACATTATTGCTGGAGTGTGCAATATAATACTGCAGCAGCATGCAGGTCATTCTGTTCTGCATACTGGTGTGAATGTGCTGAGGATAGATATGCAGCATACGCAGCAGGCCCAAGGAGACTGGTTTGAGGATGGATGTATGGGGTGAGCTGGAAAGCTTCCATGCCCTTGACCCCCTCCCTTGCCTCAACCTCAGAATTGGTCTGGATCACTGTGTCCAGCACGTATGTGCAGCTGACAGCCATTCATTTACTCATGTGACTCATACAAGAGAAAACCATGATTTTTTTTTCTTTCTCCCTTACAAAAGAAGAAGAAGCAAAGGAAAAACAAGGCAAGGAAAAGTAACAATGTCGGTGGCATTGGAACATTGTTCTGATGCCACTGACGTGTGTGTATGTGTATGTACACAGAATTAGATTAACAAATATTGTATTTCTATTTAGATTTTGTCACCATCATAAAATAGATTATAGTTAGTGATGTATAATGTTATCTGTCTTGTCAGGTGACAATATTGAATAAATAATTAAATAACAAAAGTGTCCAGAAAAGACAGATTCAGTGCAATGACTATGAGACTGTAAGCTTCAGTTATCCACAAAAACACCGTAGTGTTGCTGTAGTGTTTAGAGCACACGCCCATTTTTACTGACATTGACACATTTAACAAATGTGGCATATGATTCAGCTACTCTACTTCTTATGGCCATTCGGCTATAAATTTATTCACCCTGAAAAAATGGCCCAGTTTGACACTCATTGGAAAAAACCCAAATACTGTTTTATGCAGTATACAACAATTACGATTATACTCACATGACAGGTTTGTTAAAATCAAAATTATATTGTTTTATAATCGGTGATGAATTTTACTATGTATTCCGACAAATGTCAATAAAATATCTGATAAGAGAAGGAAATTTAGTATCTGTGATATACATGGGGTCTGGAGGCTGAAAATAAATAAATAAATAAATAAATAAATAAATAAATAAATGATGTACTCCACCAACATACAGCCAATCAGGTCTCAAGGCAGGTTTCCAGCAGGATGCATGCAGGCGGTTTCGGATGTAGCTATAAATGAAAGAAAATTTTAAGAGTTTTTATACATGTTGTATCTATTTAAATTAATAACATAAGCATAAATCATATAACAAAAAAAGACAAAGAAACATATAGATGGAGTAAATTTCTTTGCCATTTATGGCAAAAATCCATGTTTTGCCATAAATTGTTGCTAATTTGTTATCATTGTGAGCAGGAACTGTTGCACTGTGAGGAAACAATTCAGCCCTCTGTATTTTCACAGAAAAGAAACTGTTGCTTCCGTTGCTTAGAGAGAGGGACCAGCTTATTTTACTGTCAGACTATAAGCAAGATTAAACCCAAAGGTCTGAGATGAAAAGACTGAGAAGGAAGATATAACAACTTAGAAAGGTCACATGCAAAAAAAAAAAAAAAATTATAATAATAATTTAAACAAAGCAATAACTGTGTATATCTAAGAATGTAATACCTTGTAATTATTTAAGGTAAATAACCTCTTTCATCCATCAGAAAGAAAAATGACAAGTGAAAAATTCTCTTTGAGGTTATATTAGAAAGTAAAACACTTTTTAAAATCTCATTTCAATCAAAGATTCATTGGAGCTATTGAAATGTTTATATGTCTCTGTGCATTACGTACGATTGTGTTCAATTTCATAATCCTTGAACATTTTCAATTTTCAAATGTTCTGATTATAGGGAGCTTGCAGCATAATTGCAGCCATAAATCTAATTTATTTTCTCAGCATGGAATCTTTTTCCTGTTTTATCATTATCTGTATTTCTTCAGATAATGAAGAATTTCTTCTGGTTATCATTAAGGCCAGAGCCATGTGGAGAGAGTGGGAGAGAGGAAGGAAGAGAGGGGAATAAAAAAAAGGAAGGGGGACAGGGGCAGGGCTGTGGAACATTAATAACATATTTGTGCCATTGTTCGAATGGTTACACTTGAGCAGTGATGAAATTAAGCAATGCTGTTTGAAATGTGCAGACATGGAATAGGCCATTATGGCCCACCTGAGGGCCTTTTCCTCTGAAAGGGTTGCTGAGGACCCTGGGATGAGATGCAGGTCTATACTGATACAGAGAAAAGGGAAAGCAGTCTTTGTCCCCCTGTGCATTACCTATATCCCTCCATTTTCTCTTATTGTGCCTAACTTTTTACATGTTGCATCTAAAAGTATTAAAATTAAGTGGCCTACAAAATACAGGCACACATACAGATAAAGTACTTGTTCTACTTAAGATATAAATGTTCTCTGTTGCCCCTCCCATAGTTTGTTCTCCTGCATCCCCTGGCCTTACAGACACGTTCACTCACACACTCACTCATACACAGCACATAGGCAAGCTGGGGATCTGTCAGCTGCTTATAAGCATATGATGGATGGGCTCTCAGTCCTTTAAACCAATACCATCAGAGCAGTATGCACGCCTTTCTTAACTCAACAGCAGCCCCTCATTCAGCACCCCCTCCCTCCAACTTGTGCATCTCCCTCGGCCACTCCCTCAACCCCGAGACAGCCGCTCACCATGCAGGCCAGACAGGGTCACGCAGAGGGCATGCCATTTATGAGCTTATGTTATTCATCTTCGCTCACAACAGCACACTGTGCAAGTGACATGCCAGGTTTAAAGTACAATACAGAGACAGTGAGTGAGCAATAGGGCTACATGCATTACTCATCAGTGAGAGGATAACAATCCTTTTATATATAATTTATGCAGGCTTCTATTAGCAAGAAGTAAATCTAAGAGTAATGTACAAAAAAATGTACAAAAAATAATAATAATTCTAAGGAAACACTAATTTGTTTTTTAATTATAATTCAGCTCAGCACATTAGGCAAATTTGTACCATTAGATTTATTTACTGGACTTTTTAAGAGCTTTTAATTTCTGAACTTTACATTCACAGAATCAAATCCAGTCACACTATATTATAATTTATTCTCAATTCTGTATCATACTATATTAACATATTTTGGCATAATTTATGTCTGTTTATATGTTATCAGGGTATATGTTAAAATAAAAAGAAAGAAAAATTAATCCACCAACAGTGCTGACGAGTACTCAGTATTAAATGGCAATCCTTTAAACACATTTAAATTAAAATATATTCAGTAATACTGTTAAAGTATTTTTATAGTAATTTTGATGTTGATAGGAATAAAATTTAAAAAACACTCTGCAAAGTAAGGGTTGATAGAAAATTTGTTTAAAATGTAGAAGTGTATCTACTTTGGACATTTTAAACACATTTGTATATCTAAATCAAATGAGAGCAATAATGGAGGTCTAATGAAACACTTATGTCAAAAATGATCATTATGGGTAGATTTTCAAGATTAGTGTTCTATGAATCATCATTTATCTTCATCCATTAATTCAGTTTAGCTGAGAAATGAGCTTTCAGAATAAGTAACATAGAGGTACTGTATAGGAGGTATCAATTAGCACTTCCAGTTCACCTGAATGACATACACCGCATGGCCAAAAAACAGCTCACACTCTAATATTTTGTTGGACCGGCGTTTACTTTGGTTAAGGCAAGCATTTGGCATGGTATCATTTTGATATGGTTATGCAATGTCATGCAATGTTTATTTTCATGCTGAATCGCATTCATTTCTCTCCAAGCTCTTATATTAATGATGGGAGAGTCGGGCCGCTGCATAAAGCCTTCTCTAGCACATCCCAAAGATTCTCAGCAGGGTTAAGATCTGGACTCTGTGGTGGTCTATCCATGCATGAAAATGATGTCTCATGCTCCCTGAACCACTCTTTCATAATTTGAGGCAGATAAATCTTAACATCTTGGAATATGCCCATGCCATCAGGAAAAATATATATATATGGAAAAACCTGGTCATTCAGTATATCCATGTTGTCAGCTGACTTCATTTCCTGGGCACATAACATTTTTGTTATGTGCCATATTGCTGACACTGGACCCGAGTACGACCAACTGAAGTAACCCCAGATCATAACACTGCCTCAACACGCTGGTATCATAGGCACTAGGCATGGTGGGTGTATCAATTCATCCACCTTTCTTCTTAACCTGATGTGCCCATCACTTTGGAATAGGGTTAATCTGGACTCGTCAGACCACATAACCTTTTACCAATGCTCCATATCTTGGAGTCCCTAAGCTTTACATTCTTCTCTTCACATTTTGTATTTGGAAATGCTGTTACTTTATTATTAAACGTGGCTGTGAGGTCTACTGTTTGACTTTAAGTTACCTCCCATGATGCTCCTTCAGGATCTTTTTCCGACCGCATGTCTTCTATGAAAATGATGGTTCAGCACTACCCCTCAAAGTTTTAATAATGCATTGGACAGTCCTTAATCCAATTTTAGTAGTTTCAGCAAATTGTTTTCTTTGCTTGATGCACAATAATTTGACCATCCTATAACAGAGTAACATCCTGCCATGACCACAGGATACGTCTTCTGACATTGGTGTTCAAGAAATGAGATGCTACACACTGGATCAGTTAGGGTTAAATAATTTGTCCCAGCTGAAATATATTAACCTCTGGTGCAATTATCCAACGGAAGGCTCTTAGACATTTGCTTATTTTATTAACTATTTGCTTTTTTTTGCAGGGCAGTGTGCTTGTTAATTAAGTTAAGGTGTTACTTATACATTTTATTAAAATTTTTATTTGAAAACATCACCTAGATTAATTAGATGTGATAAGTTCTCATCCCAAAAGGTAAGATTGTAGATTGATATTTCATAAAATAAATAAATAAATTCTCAAAGCTTAAAAGTACAATGCTATTCAATAAAATGCACATTCATACTTTGAGATGTCTTTTATGAAATACTAAACTAGCATTTTACACAATTAGAATTCCAAATAATAAGCTCAGAAGAAAAACAATACATTCAGAACAATGTGGCCGACTCATAATAATATTGAGGCCTCTGCTGTCCCAAGTATTATTTTAAACAGCTCACAAAAATTTCTGTTTAAAATATTCTGCTATAATTTACAATATTAATGCATCAGAAGATTAGATTGAAAAGGTTATGTGGTAAACAGAGAAATACAGACAGGTGATAAGTTAAAGGAAAATTTTGTGCCTTTTGAGATTATTTTGTTTGTATGGTTTGGGCTCACTTGGTGCATTAGTGGGACGGGTCACTGCAAATCAATAAAAAGTTATTCTGCATGATCATCTATATGCTATGATGAACCATCTCTATCCTGATTGCAGTGGACTCATCCAAGATGACCACACCCGCAACTAAAGGACACGAGGGTTCACTGAATGTCAGTAGATATTCTTTATCCTGATTTAGTAAACCAGCCTTTAAAAAATCAGTTTTCACACACAGTTACGAAGCTGTCTTCCTCTCACTTACATGTTCACACCTTCAGTCTTCACTCTTCCAGACCCTTATAGAATTGATGTGAGCTGATTATCTGTGGGTGTTTAGCATGGTTTTAAATTTCACTGCTTGTAGGATGAAGTGGAGATGCTGGATCTCTCCATGGTATATTAAAGTATACTAGGCTTTACATTCTTCATCTGGGTTATCTGACTCACTACAGATGAGAGATTATTTCTGTCATATGGTAATTAAATTGCAATGTACAAATAAAGAGTTAGGGTCCAACTTTTTTTTTTTTATCTGTATTGTTATCCATATCTTATTGCCTCTTTACCTTCACTAAGATTATATAATACTTACAGTATATATAAAATACAACACAATGAAAAAAAACAAAGCTAAAATATGGCTATTGTGATGTTTTTAATCATATTTCCCAAAAGGGAAATAATAATGGTTGTAAATCTCACACTGGATGTATTTAACTAAATGTTTGAATTCTTTCACATTGTTCATGCACCACCATCTCAGCGGGGAGTATATCAACTTTCCTCCACACATACACTCCCCGTTCCCATGTGCTTCTGCAGTGGGTGGAAGAACATGATATGATTACATTACTTCCTTAATGGGTCTATTCCGTTCAAACATTCAAACATTTATGCCACCTGCAGTGCCTGCAGGCAAGCTCACATGTGCTGTTGTTTCTAGCTGCAGCACATTCTGTTTCTTATTTTTATATTTGCATTGATGTCCCTTCTCTCCCTCAAAAAGACATATGCATGGATGCACACACTTTCAAGCACACACAGGAAATTGGGAACTAAAAATGATCTGACTGTCATTATGACCTTAACTAACCAGCTACATACAGCCCTATAGAAACTGCTGATCTGCAGATTTACCAGCACAAGTTTCTGTATAACTTGTGCTGGTTAACGTGTTTAGTGCTTTCTGGATACATGGTGTCACTTCTTTTGGTTACAGATGCATAAAACCAGCGAAAGATGAACAAATCACGGCAAGAAACTGAAACAAAACATACCAAGATATTCATTTTGACATCTTTTTTTAATCAAAGGCAACACAAATGCTTTAAAATTAAGATAAATAACTTGCCTAAACAATACAAATATCCCAACAATGTTATATTCCCCACAATGTCAAAAAGTACATCAAATCCCTAACGCCCCCACCCCTCAAAAAATTAATAATAATAATAATAATAATAATAATAATTTTTAGTGGGTCTCATAGTCAGGTTGTACAATGATTCCACTTTTTTTTTCAGAGGCTTAAGCAACTTTCTGCCACACTGCTGATGCCAGTGTCATGATATTCTGCAATGAATCCAGTGTTTAGTTATGAAAATAACTTGCTTTCTTTTTTTATAGACCCAAAAAGTGACATTATAATGGATTTTCACATATGATTTAAAGCTTTTGCTTCTGCAGTGTAACAGCAACAAAGTTGTTAAAAAGTTAGTCGAAAGGACTGGAAGGCATTTCTGTCCTTTCCTCAAATCCACATTGAACAGTCTTTACAGGCTTGCATATCAGGCAAAAATATATGACATAGACAATGGAGAAAAGAAATTATAATGCATTTTTTTTGGCAAAGCAGGAATAAAAAGTGACGAGAGGCAACATTGAGATTTGATCAATTTAAAACCACCCCCTCAAACAGGTTCTGATTGTCCTTCATGGTCATGCGACACAGGCCTTCAGAAGTGCCCACTAGTGTCCTGCAACATCCAATCTTACTAACCTGTTACCAACACTACAACCTTGTCAGCACCATTACTAAACATTGCAGTAAAAAAAAAAAAAAAAAAAAAAAAAAAGTCATGTTAAAGCAAACAAAACAGTAACTGCACCACAGAGTATGAACTTGTCAGTTTATCTAAAGATCACCAGCCAATGAAATTGCAGGGCTCCCATACCTTATAATCTATTTACACAGACTTCATTAATTTATTGCAATCTGTAAAATAACCCTTAGAGGTGCTTTGGTTTCTGCTTGGGAGGCCAGATTCCTTACATTAGCTATCTACTACATCTATCTACTAGTACAATAACATTTTTACTGACATACTGTTTGGATCTGGCAAAACATGGATGCATTGGCAACACATTATCTTGCATGTCTTAAGTGCAAAAGTGCCACAAAGGCTTTTGTTGCATTTGTTCTACTCATAACCCACACAGAGGGCAATGCAATACACAAATGAATTCTGTGATGAGGCTCTAAATGAAAAAAGCAAAAACAAATGTGGAAAAGATAACAATTATGTGGACACAGATGGCCCGTTCTGCACCAGTCACTCAGTGGACTGTTTCGCCACACTTATGCAGTATACCGTATATACTAAATTATCATGACCTATTAAAAAGTGAACAGGTCATATACAGTGCCGAGGTGGTGACTTGTGGATCACCCGTCCCTCTAAAGCAGAAAAAAAAAATCCCAATCAAATCTTACAGTTGTCTCATTAAAAAAATAACACAATCAAGCGCAATAAAGAGGAATATAGTTCTCTCTTCCTTTATATTATATTTACAGTAATACCTTTCATATATTTATATATTTACACACATAAAATAAACCAATTGTACAACTATACACCTGAAGAAAAGGTACAGTAATTAAGAGGTACTGAAGTGTATGGCTTGATTGAAAAAAATGTTTTAAAGAAAAAAATTATTCAGTAATTTAACTTAAAATTGTTTTAAATTTCAGTTGACTGGATATTAAAAATTATTCCTGGAAAATCCCTGGATGCCCAGAAGGCATAAGAATGGGTGTACACTTAAGACAGCGGCACTCTTAATGCCAGTGACAGCCTACAGCGTGACACCCAGTTCCTTCTGTTTGTGGCCATGCTCTGCACACACACACACATACACACACACACACACACACGCACACGCACACGCACACACACCAGGCAATAGTTTTGGTCCAACTGAGATACAAATAATAATAATAATAATAATAATAATAATAATAATAATAATAATAATAATAATAAAATAAAAAAAACGTCCTGATGAAGGATGATCAGTCAAAAGTGAACCCAGCTCTGTCCAGGGCTTCCAGAAAAGTAAAACTGAAATATTCACCTTAACATGGTTAATATAAATTAATAAAATCTTGCTTAGAATATGTCCAGTGCCTCATCATTTTCACTGAGAACTAAAACTTCTTTCCTTGGCTGTTGAGTTCGTGAAGGTGTCAGCCCCAGTTGTCACCCATTAAGATGGGTGAGGCGTAGCTACAAAGTAGACCAGTAAAGAGCTCATCTTCCTCTTCTTTATCCCATGGAGTGCTAGTTTAGTGTCCAATTATGGGACTTTGATCTGAAACAATTCTGTACACAATAAAAATCGATTGTCAGCCCTTTAGGTATCCTCCCTCAAGGAGAAAGAATTTCTTCAGTAGTACATCCATATGACAGAACGCTAGCAGATTATTGATACTCCTTCAGCTGTGACCAACTGGCCACTAGTGGGGTCATATGTTCCAGCCAAGTAGTAGAGGTCCTGGCTGTTGCTGTTGGGTTTCCTCAGGCGGCTGAGGTGCTCATATTCAGCTCGGCTAACCACCTGACACTTATGGGAGATAGTTTGGACATCATTTTCATCCTCATGGCAAGACTGATAAAGGGCATGCTGAGAAAGGAGAGAAAGTACAGTTAAACATTCACCTATTGACAAATACAAATGTGAGTAAATTAAAGAAACTCGACTTTCATAGAAGTGTTTTAACTGTTTTTAGAGAGTACCTTGCCATCCCGGTGCCTTTTGCCCAGTTTTGTCTCTTCAGGATGATAAAACCATTTCACCTTCACGACCATATTGCTGGCCCAAGATTCCCACAGGCTCTCGATGCGGCCAATATAAGGAAGGTGAGGTCGGCCAGAAGATAGAAACACAGCACAATCCCCCACTCTGATTATGTCTTTACCCCGGACAATGGCCTTGTAGAAGAGTTTCCGTGCCTTTCCTTTTAGACCTCGTCTCTGAAGACAAACATATAGCTTTATATTAGGGACTAGATGCATCAGGAAATAATTGAAGGCTGAAAATTGTCCTTATTCCATTATGTCAATCTGATGATTAAATCAGACTTACCTGAGTGGGGTTTCCGGACCAACGCCACAACTGACGTGCTGGCACAAAAGCAGATGAGTTGGGTGGACTGCCTGTCTTTTGCTTTTTGTTACAGTCCTTGGATGTTTTGGTTTGTGCTGTTGACAGGGTGTTACTGGGAATCACCTTTTTCCTTTGATGCTTGCCTGTACCATTGCTGACCATAGCCTTTGCGCTGGACACAGACATGGCTTTGGCAATAAATGAGTGTTGTGGTGGAGCAGTTGTTGGCTCAGGATGTTGCTGCTGCTGTTGTTGAAGAACTGCATGATGGGAGGACAAGCAACCCTGCAGGAGAAGTTGAGATGCTTCCTCTTCATCTGAGCTGTAGGAGGAGTCATTGTCAGAGGAGCAGGCGCTAGAACTGGACAGTGAGCCTGAACTTGATGAGCTTGAGGAACCTGAGGAAGAGGAGGAGATGGACAGATGAGAGAGAAAGCGCCTAGGGTTGCGCATCGCCGCCCTTCTAGCATCCTCTTCATCTTCTTCATCTTCATCCATGTCTGAGTAGGAGCTAAGACAATCGCTGTGGCAGTTCAATGCATAATCTGGATATTCACCAAGCCCTAGACCCTGAGAATGTTTGCGTATGTCAGACGAACCCTTGAGGAGGTGGCTACTACTTCTCTTGGCATCCTTCATTAATAACATTGACTGGGAGTAGTCTATATGAGAGGTCAGATCAGCAATATTTTTGGTCCCAGAGCTCTTCTCCATTCTTCCAACTCTAGATTCAAATTCCCCATTTCCAAGAAGCATAAGAGCTTTTCCATTTTTTGTCTTTGGAGAGGTTACTCCTTCATGGTCCAATTTAATGAGGTACTCTTTCCTGTCTCCTGTCTTTCTCCCCCGAACACTTGAGGTGCTCTTCTGACCAAGTTGTAACCCAGATGGTGGTTGTTGATTTCCAAAGGTTGTAAAACCATTAGCAATGCTGCTAAAAGAGTCTACCTCGAAGGAGGTGCTAAAGATTCCTTTAGCCGGTGTACCCATAGTGGAGCCAAGCAAGGGGAACATGTCTGTCTCCTTCTCTTTTGGAGTTTTCCTAGACAAACCATTGAACTGGAACAAATCCAGAGATGGTCTCTTTCTAGACATGGTGACAGAAGGCCAGGTAAGAAGAGAGGGGACACTCCCAGCTACATTCTCAGGCACACCACTTTTTGTTGATAAGCTGACCGATTTGGGCCTCCCTTTAAAGATAAAAGAAAAAAAAAAGACATTAAAATCTTAAATCAATTCAGTAGGCTTTGACCTATTTTCATTTGTTAAAATCTTTTGACAAACATTTTTTTTTCACAGAAATAGGCACAACAGTGTGAAATTAATATGTCTGAGAAATTCAAAAGACAGTAAACCTGATCTATTCTATTGTTGTGCTTTTACTGATAAGATCTGCTGAGCAGAGACAGTTGAGCAGACAGATTTCAGCCTTCAGTTAGTCCTAAGGCATTTCTGTAAACTTTCTGCTATAACCAAGCCCTCAGGCTCCTCCAGCCATTTCACACTGAGATACTTGCTATGTTAGTGTAAGCACATTCCCAGCAGAAATTCTTGATTGTCAAAACATTGTGGTCACATTAACACTGATGCCGGTTTGCTTTTGAAAGTTAGAATTACTTTGATAAAATGATGTTGGACCTTCAATGACCACATGGCACTGGGATAACATTGAACAGATGACCCCAATATAACGTTGCAAATGCAACTTTAAAAGTTTTGGATACAGTTGCATTTATTTTTATCTCTCGCCTAAAATAAATCATCAAAGTGCTCAAACTGCTGATAGCACTTCTTTTTCGTGACTAAGTCAATTGTATGGCAGGGACTTGAAGCACTGAAAACTAGCCACAGGGAACCTGGTACAGATGCTAGTAAATGCACATGTATTGCTTTGGCATCACAAAAAAGCCTCCTTCAAGTCGAAAAAATGCAAGTTAACTGAATGGAATCGGGAAGCAGCCAAAAAGAAATAAATGCATAAAATAAAATTCATTCAATTATATAAATAAATAGAAACCACAGGAGTTTTGTAGATATTTAGCAAAGCTATATGGAATAAAGTGCATGAATGCAACATGCCTAAATTGTGAGCAAATACATTAACTGATTTTTTTTTTTATGTTAAAAAGTTTGACTTTGAAATTGATACTTCTCATTTTCCTCTTGATTTCATTGGTTTTGCTTCATGGAGGCATGATGCAGTTCTTAGTAATATTTTAAAAAGAATTTAAAAACATAGAGACGCTACAATGTGCAAGAGTCGTTGTTCTGTACATGAGAGGCATGTGATACATGTGTTGTGTGCGGAAAGCTATTATGTTTGTTTTGTAGCAGGTTTGGTACGAAATGTGTCATTCTGCTTATATCAGCAGTTTGCCAATGAATACAATGTTTTATTTATAATGTATGACACCTCATGCCATTTATAGGTTCATAATCAAATCTGATGTTGTAGAATGTCCGAGAGACAAGTTTCTGTATTCACTTACATAGCCTCGATAAACACACATAACCTCACCTGGTTCTTGCTATTTTTTATTTTCCGTTCTCTCCTTGACTTACTTTGATCTCTCTTAGAAAAGGTAGGTGCAAGGTAGATTTGCAATTTAGTTTACAACTGAGACTCATTCTTTAAATGTTAAATGATAAATCCATCCTTCTGTCTAGGAACAACCAGGGACGGTGAAGGCCAATGGTGCCATTGTATTTATTCTTATTTTGTGCTACCGTGAACATTCACACTCTACATTCACACACTACGGGCATTTTGGGGAGACCAATTAGCCTAATCTGCATGTTTTTGGAAGGTGGGAGGAAACAGACCCAATGCGGGAATCAAATTCAGAACCTGGAGGAGCCGGGTGGCAGGGCTAAGCACTAAGCCATCGTCTTGCAAAATGATAAATAAAGGCACCTAATCACCACATTTATCATTATATGTTTTACATTGGTGACCAAAAGTATTAAGACAAATATGCCATGCATTATAGGTCCCCCTGTGCACAAAACAAGGTATTTTACTAATCAGGTCTAGGCTCCTTAATGCCTCAATAGTTGTGCTAATTTAAACTGGTGTGTCCACCTCTGCAAAAAACAAAAAAAGCTAAAACAAGGGAATTATCAAGTCAACTGTGAAGAAATTTCTGAACATTATCTTCAGGAAGCAATCAAGCAGGCACGGATTGAGCAAGTGACACAAGATTACTGCAGACGTCTTTTTGACTCTATGCCCAGCCAGATTCAGCAGGTATTGAGGAATAAAAGGACTTCATACCTAATATTTATTGTTGCATAGCAATTTCACTGTATAAAATAACATATTGTTATGATTGAAACACTGATTTTCACTTTTGTCTCAATACTTTTGGCCACTTTTGGTAACGTAACTTTTGGTTATTGTAGAAACAATAATGCATTAGACAGAGCGCATTAATATTAGCCTTGTTTATGTTATAGCTGGAACTATGTTCTGCAGTGCAGTCGCAGTTGAAAATACAGACCTTCAGATTCAGGCATAATAATGTTAAATTTATAGTCATTCAAATAAAGTAAAAGAAAAAGGGACAAATTAATATTCTATATAGTATTATCTATGTAATATCAACAACTTTAAAATGAACCCTTCAAATGTGAAATGAAACAAAAAGGCTCAGCTCAAAATTCAGTAATATGTATTCATTTTCTACTAAACATTAACAACCATGAATATATTGCCACAGACTGCAGATAAATCAAGCATCTATAGAACTACATTGTTTACAGTGATGTACAATACAATTGTGGTGAAATACCTGGCTTGAGCCTGACTGTTTTCCCTGGTTCTGTGTTGCCGTGCCATTCGGAAGAAACATCAATCTGCCGAGAGCTCTTCTCCTGAGTGGAGCTTCTCCTCCTGCGGCGAGTTGGAGAAGCCAGGAGAGCTGGGGAAGGCTCTGCACCTGAAGTCCATGGATCATGTAACATTAGTTACAGTTACATATTTTCCTCCAAGTGTCTTCTTATTTCCACATAGATCTTCCTATTAATGAATTAAACTTAGGACATACTGTATTGCACACTTACAATATATTTGGTAGCCAGGTGGAAGAAGACGGATGTTGGGGAGGGAAATCCAGCCACGATCTCCATCATCAAACTCCACCATGACAGATCCTTCTTTTTGCTCATCTCCAGGACCACCTGTGTAGTAAGAGAAGAGAATCAGTGCTAGCAAAAAATAAACAAATAATAATAATAATAATAATAACAAATAAATAAATATATAGACGGATGTGTTAAGAGGTATGGAGAGACTTCTCTGACCTCTGCGGACATTTCCTGGATACAGGCACCTTGAGCGCTCACTCCAGTACGCACACACTCTTGTTCCATCAGTAAGAGCATCCACTGTCTCCAGTTGCACATCCAAAACCTGAGAAACATGCATAAAAGTGTATATTCAGAAAAGACTAATAATAAAATTCATACAAATATTTATATAGAATGCATCTACGACTTCTGTATCCCGGGTACGATTGCTATTAGAAACACATTTCGGTTTCGTTCTAGGCCATGGCACAAAAGCCTGAAACCTATTTTGTTCCACAGAACACTTGTATATCAAAAGACAGGAAATCAACATCATTGAATAAACGCCTGTTCGAGAACAATTAAATAAAGCAGCCCAAATCGATGATTTTATTGTGAAATTGCCAACTTCCCTCCTACTACACAGCCTGTCCTGGCACTAAGAGCTTTCTGAAGCTTGGCACAAATGTGGTTGCTGTGGTGAGGGGCAACGGATAGAGCAGGCAGGAAGAGGATTTAGTTCTGAGCCAGATTCACAGGTAATGGTGTTAGAAGAGAAAACTGATGATAAACTGATAAATCTATCTATCTATCTATCTATCTATCTATCTATCTATCTATCTATCTATCTAGCTTATGACCATATTAAAATATCTTGCATACATGTCTGCCTATAATATTAGTATTAGTTATATAGCATTGTGAGTTGTTAGTTATAGGAGGTCACCAAGAAGTCACCGGAAGGACAAAATTAAATGTGTGTGTGTGTGTGTGTGTGTGTGTGTGTGTGTGTGTGTGTGTGTGTGTGTGTGTGTGTGTGTGAGAGAGAGAGAGAGAGAGAGAGAGAGAGAATGAGAGTGTGTGTGTAAGTGTGTGTATGTGTGTGTGTGAGAGAGAGAGAGAAAGAGAGAGAGAGAGAGAGAGAATGAGAGTGTGTGTGCATGCATGTCTGTCTGTGAGTCTAGCAGCAATCATTCTTCTACTGGTAATAATGCTGACACACTAACACAGATACACAGGCATGTAAGTGCACACACACACACAGACACACACATACACACAAGCGTGCACACGCACACAAGCACCAGACTGATCAGGTTGCTGATGAGAACAATGGCAAGCTCGCAGGTAGGGCAAGCTGCAGGGTAAGAGCACTAAGGGAAGCATCAAAGCATTCACCATGACAATACAGTGTGTGAGCTCTGTGAGTCCAAAAAAAATCATAGACACACAATAAGTGGACACAAAAATTACAATTTTCACCTTGGAAATTATTCTTTGTTTTTGCTTTAATTATTATTATTATTTATATATATATAATAACATAGTGTAGTATAGGGTAGGGTAAGATAGAGGTTTATAGACTTTATCATGAAGTGGTATATTTTGTGCATTTGATATTGCATTCGAGAAATGCAATTCACAATCTGATTTTCTCTGTGTCAGAGAGAGGCTGGGGGCTGGGAGCTGTGTTGATGATAGGCTGTCCTTCATGTCAAATGCTAGCTCAAGCAGTAAGACAGACTGTTTTCTTCATTGCAAAAAAAAAAAAAAAAAGACAGAGCAGGATGAATGAAAGGAGCCATATAATGTATTCAAATGAATGTATGCCAAGAAAGCATTGTTGGTTTATAGTGTATAATCAGCTCCCTTCTCCCCATTGGCACAGATCAACTATGCATGTAAGCATAACCCACCATTCAGCGCTATAAATGTCCATACACAGAAATAGATAAATAAACAATAAAAACAGTAAAAATAAGTCCATGTGTAAGGGACCCTGGGGGCGTAGAGCAGAACTAACCAGGAACAGTCATCTACACTATGCACCTGTAACACTATATGGGGGGACATACTGAACTGCTGGTCTGAATTAGGTCTGTGACCTGGAGCAATACACTGAGTGCAGTGCAAAGCCATGAACTGGGCTCTTCCTGAAAAATACTGGATCCTCTATGCAAGAACCCACACCCCTCCCAATATAATCTATCTCCAATTTTATTCCAACCAGATGTTTGCATTTTTCTCCATTGAGGAATTTGTGTGCAATGAGATAAAAGAAAAATAGCAATAATATGAACATAAGTAAAATGCCTTAAGTCAGATTTGATCCAATCAAATATAGCAATCATAACAATGTACATGCCTATGCATAAACACCCAAACAGATGTTCTGCTTCAAACTATTTAAAAAGGCACATGGGACGAGGTGTTGTGGTCTGTAATGAGGGTGTGTATTAGGTCTGGAACATGTGTCAAGCTATTGAGCAAAAAGTACAGTTTAAAACTTACCGCTTCCTGAAGCAACTGTTCCAGAGAATAGATCCTTGGCCTGTTTCCTCTCTCCCCTTCAATGACAATGCTGTAACTGTGATGTAAATGATTAGGGGGAAAAAGACAGATTAATGCTAGGTGTAGTATGTATTTCATAGCATGCTCATATTTCATGCAGAATTATATTTTTTTCACATCAACATTTACATTTGCCTACAATTCATCAACTGATTTTACAATGCTGATTTAATAGGTTTTCCTGAATCTAAAGAACTAAAAGCCTTACATGTCAGGTATGTCCAGTGTATGCACATAGGCAGCATATAGCAGCTCATCCTCCTTGGAGATCAGCACTTTCAGCCCATCTCGCAGAGCTTCTTTGGTAAGGACACAGTTAGGCAGAGCTGGACACAGAACAGAGACAGAAGTATATGAGTGTCATGGCCAGATGGACAAATATAAATAGTGTCTCTAATGTCTAAATAAATGCAATAATTAATCTGGCATGATAAGTTTTGCAGTGAGCACTAACAATCCTTTTTCAACCAACAAAGTTCTGGGGGTAGATCTGGAGCTAGTGCTTAATAATGAGTTTCAAAATGATTTTGATCTGGAACTAAAAAAAAAAATAATAAAAATTATTGGCCTGAGACACGCTTTTAATGAGAACATTTGTTTTCATGAGAAGAATTTTATGTTGACCATGAGAATTACAAAAAAAAAATATATATACTTATTTACAACTGCCTTTAGAGGATGTGGCAAGTGTGCGAGATGGTAAAGATTGTTGCTGTTGTTGTAGAAAGGACGTAAAAACCAGAATACTCCAGCTGTGATTTAGTAGCCTTAATTAATAATGATATCTCAAATTTGAGAAAAAGCAATAAGTCTTACAAGCTGTTAAAAAATTGTGCATGATTTCTTGGCATCATATGAGTGTTAAAAAGCACAAATGCCAAAATATTACATCAAAATTGTTTTGGTTATGTCAGTGTGAATTTTGTATGATTTTGCAAAACACTAAAACTCAACCTCCCACAGGTTTTTCACAATGAATAAATCAGCCTGCTGTTGTGTTTGTGGCAGTGTAACTATGCAACTTAGTATGTTGATTGAGTTTTAATAATAATAATAATAATAATAATAATAATAATAATAATAATGTACTGGCAAGAAAAGTTAGTATTAGTAGGAATTAGTAGGAAACACCTACAAATATGTTTTTATTGTTGCATTTGTACAGTCAAATTGTTGTAGATAAATCACTGTACCATTCATTTAAAAACATATTTGAGACCACAATAATGGTCAAATCAAATATGCACAATCACTCTAAACTTTTATCTAAAAAAAAAAAAAAAAAAAAAACTAAATCTGATGGGGTCATTGTCTTGATGCAAAAAGAAGTTATCCCCAATCACTCATTGCGCAGACTGAACAGCATGCATCTTCAGGATGAAGTGGGATCCATGCTGATTGAGGATGCCTTGCACATGATGCAGATCACTCCCAATTCTCCCAATGCCAAAGCATCCCCAGATCATTACATTTCCACCTCCATGTTTCACTGATGGTGTTAGGCAGGCATGTATCATCTATTTATAAGCTCACACCTCAAAGTTCAACAGGTCACAAGACTTGGTTCCAGCCATCTAAAGTCCAATGTATGTGCATCTTGGCTCACTGTACACTTTTCTTCTGATATGCCAATCTTAGTAGGTTTTTTTTTTCTTAGCAACTCTGCCCATGAGGCCAGCTGACCTGAGTCTCCTATGCACAGTTCGGTGCACACTGGTCTCTCTCTTGTTGGTTCAAGATTCAGGAGCAGCGAGGTGTCTGTTTCTCAAGGAGATCACTCGTAAGTACTTGTCTTCTTGGGCTGATGTGCACTCGGGCCTTCAACTGCATCTTCTGTCCTGATTAGATCCAGTTGCAGCATGTCTCTGGAGACTACAGTGTAGACCTTTTAAAGAAATTTTAAATTTCTTGGCTATATCTTGTTGGGAATAAACTTCCTTTCTCAAGAAATGTATAGACTGGTGGGTGTCTAAGGAAAGCTATTTTTGTTTGGCCATTTTTAGTCCCAATTTACAAGGAAAATGACATGCCACTCTCCCTATGGAGGAAGAGCCGGTTATAAACTCAAAGTTGCTCAGCCTTTAAGTTTAAGACTGATTAAGTAGCAAATTATATTTCTTTTGTAAAAGAAATCTTTGACGTTTTACATGGTTTACCAGCTGATTAAATTGTTAGAGATGAATAATGAACATTGTTTTACAATAATTTTTACAATTAATTTCCAAATGTTTTCTTGCCAGCACACACACTCACACACCATACAGACACACCATACAGACACACACAAGAACTTGGAACAAGGAGAAAAGTGTTGAGCTTTCCACACACAGAACCTTTTTAACTACATGGATTGTTGAAGATTATAGGCAACATTTAAAGCAATACAAACGCTTCACTTTACACCACATCATCAGCCTCCTAAAAGAAGAATATATAATAGTTTCCAACAAAAATGTTTTGTTATATAAACCTTGTCTGCCTGAGGCAAATCATTTGCCAATATGAGGGAAAGTCATTTTGCAGGAAAACTTTTAAATATATTATATATATCCTTTATTCATAAGGTTTGAATGCCTTTTCAGTTATGGGCCACTGATGCATGAAAGCAAGTCTTAGGAAGGACCACATTTTTAAGAATGTTCAACTGGGTTTGTGAGGCTTCTCACCTGCCACTGTATTCCTCCGTTTCTCCTCTTCTTCCAGTTCCTCCTCCCCTTCAGAAAAGCTGCTGTCATCATCCATGCGGAATCCTTCTTCTGCAGCAAAGCTTTCCAGCAGCTGCCTCATGCTGCGCCTTTTGGCATCCTAAGAATCACAAACCAAAGTGTAAGGCCCAGAGGATGCATCATCACTCACAGAAATGGCATTACCACTCTTTGCTCACAGAGTAAACTTCTAATAGCCTTACTGATTAATGTGTACACTCTAAAAGGTACAGTCACATTTCTTTGGTTTGAATACATCTGGTATTATTTTCATTGCATTATGACCCGTATTGTAAGTACAGTAAATGCCCATGCTGGCTTTGTCTAAGCATCTCGCCAAAGTACAATGTATTCTATTGATAATCAACGTTCACCAAGCCACAGACATCAGAGGACATTAATTGGTACCATAATGTGATGAGAATCAATGGGTTTTGGGTTCAGATCACTGTCATGTGGAAAAGCTTTACATGATTCAGGTCTCTTAATACAGATGTGTCCATACACGAATATAGACTTATTCATGTAGGAATTATTGCACAATTATAGGCAACCATAACCGGTTTATTCTTGTGTATGTTTTGTGTCTCATAACATCGTTTAAAAACCTGCCATATATTATCGTGACAGCATTTTTACTATTGCAAAAGATTTTACTGCCGTGTCTTCAGGGCAAAGCATTGATAAGGAATTGTGTGTAGCTTCATCTTTATGCTTTTCGTTCATTTGCTTGAAGCAGGAATTCCCCTCCACACACATGCCGGTGGGGTAGTCAAATTTCTTTTGCAATACCTTGACAATGTCCTCTTTTACATAGACAGCAAGGGTGACAAGCATTTCAAAACTGTTTGACTTTTTATTTAAACAATGCATGATTCAGCTTGTGAAACAGCAGGCAGAACCCATCTTATTTTTTTATTGTGAGGAGATTTATGAGAGCTTCTGGTGGTTCAAACGATGCAAGGTTACATAATCCCTCTCAGCGCAATGAGTTTTTTATGGCTACCATGAGGCCATGGTAGTTAGATCTAGGGTGCCATGGTAACAGGATGACAACAAGTGTGCTCTGTGACGCTGGAACATCGTCATACGACGATGTCGCTTCTAAACTCTGAAACTGACAGTACTGAAAGCAAGTGATATCAATGGGTCACCTGTTTGAGTTTCAACTTTCTGTTCCAGTTAACGTCTTCATTCTGAGCTGGCACGGTGTCTAGCAAGCAACCTCTCTTCTACAATAATCACAAAAAAGAGAAGCGCATCAGAAACGCTGGGCTGGTGATAAAGCTATCTGAAACAACGGTTGGCTACAATCCACTAACTGACTGAACAAGTTGTGTTTTAAGGTGCTTATACTAAGCATAACCGCACTGGGATATTTGACTACTTGAAACTCCATTCGTGTATTCATGCCATATAAATTCCAGTTTGAAATGGCTACTACAGAAGAGTTAGCGACATCCTCATCATTAGGGAAACAATTCACAATTCATTTACATGAATATAACTTTTGACTTGTATGAAAGATTGTCAGTTAAAGATGAAAAGGAGGAAGGGAAGCCAGTTCCACCAGTGGCACTTTTCACAGGAATGTCCAAATCAATGTCAGGGAACTAGCCAACTAGCCAATAGACTATAAAATGATTGCGAGTTCAATTTCTTGTTGGATATTTATAGAACATTGACATATTCCAGTGCATTCATATACAGTACACATCTTAAAGCCTTCATATGCTCATGTCCAAGGCGAGTCATGACGATTGTGATGAAAGACTTACAGAAGTACGTCAAAATATGTAAACAGTTGTATCACACTCTACCTACCTTTCCAAGGACTACAGAATCCTTCCTGTCCAACAGATCGGGGATGCATTTGAGAACCTTATTATGATGTAAGCTGCTCTCTTGTGAAACTCCTCTCCACCTGAGTGCATTTTGTCTCTTTTCCACCATTAGGCAATTCCTGTCTTCACTGAGCAGTGATGACCTACAGGGGACCCTTTTCCTGTGCTTCATTTCCCCCTTAGCAAGCAATGCAGTGACAGATCCTAAAGTGCAGTGGACAGAAAGACAGAAAGTTATGAACAGGTCGTTGTATTTATTGCCGACTTCACCCGGAAGAATGTAAAACGTACCAAATCCTTGTCTCTGCTTGTTGCTCTTGGCATTCTGACCACCGGATAGCTTCACTGTGGAAGAGGAGGGAGCACAAGCTCCAGACAGTTGTGATTTAGATGATAGATTTTTGATGTCCTCTGGCACTTCTTCGATGTCATAGATGCCATCGTCTTCCTCTTCTGTGGGATAAAGGATCGATTTAATGGACTGACATCCTGACTGGGCTTCAATACTCAGAGGATATCAGAGGCAATTAGTATAAAAGCACTGCAATGACAGATCCCTCTGGATGATGGTGGATACTTAGCAAAGTTCATCATGGCAGCCGAATATGGCTGTAGTCATCAACATTTGCAAGAACTGCAGCCTCTAAGGCCAAGTCATTGACAGGCATGCTGCTAGGCGTTTACTGACCACCAGCACCTAACTGCCCCATCTCTGTTGTGTGAATGCATGTCTGTGTGTATGTGTGTGTGTGTGTGTGTGTGTGTGTGTGTGTGTGTGTGTGTGTGTGTGTGTGTACATGCTCATATACACACGCTCCAGAGTCACAGATATCTATTGGCAGTTGCCCACTGGGGACAACGAGTCTCACATGGAGCAGAGATGGCACAGTGGTAACAGTGTCAAGTGTCAACACAGTGGCGACACACTTGTCACTTACAGGGCACTCGTCAACACTCTCACATGCCTGTGAAATGTGAAAAGGATAACTTTCATGGTAATTAATGGAGCTCTACCAAGACGGCTCAGCTGAAGGCTTAGCTCCCATTAATATTTATTACTGCTTTGGCTTCATTGGCAGTTTGTTCATTTATAGACCACTATCTCTTATACATGCTGATTAAAACACAGATTGGGGCACAGTAAGGGCATTCTGACTCTCCCCCTTTTTCCTCTAGTGGTGACATTCTAAAAGTGGTGCAAGGCCAGCTAGCACTGTAGCTCAGGTTTCGGACCAGAAATCATTAATATTTTTAACAGCGTGACAGATGAGCAGGAATGTCGAAGGTGTGCTGTTCGACATGGCAGGATACATCTCATTCCCTCTGCAGATAGATCATAACTCACCTGGCTCGGACAACTCGCTGTCCAAGGAAGAGCTGTCCTTCCCTGTCACCTCCCGCTTACTACTGGTGAAGGCTTTGTTGGACATCATCTGCTGTGTTCGAGTCTGCAGGAGAGAGGAAGCATGGCCATGGCTGATCTTTGCCCTGCATCCTCTTCTCATCATTATCCTCTGGCAATGTAAGTTCTGATGTGTTGTGTCAGTACTCCCTGTCGAACAGATGCGAAAAAACTTCAAAAACCAGGAGAAATTAACCAATTAACCAGTGAACCATTAATTTAATTACTAAGTAAGAATGGAAGAATTATTTCACTTAAATAAAAAAATTAATGTATGGCCAAAAAAAAAAAAACCCTAATAATAAGTCATAATAATACTTCAAAATAGTAATGCAACACTCGAGATTTGTATGAAGATGATTGATCCTGGATGTTTGGGAGGTCTCATGGCCAGACCACTGTAAGCATACCTGTTTCTCTCTGACGTCCAGTCATGTTTCTTTGTGTCTGGTCTGCAGAGGAGCCAGAGCCAGGCTTCTCTCTGTGACAAAATACATTCTCTAGACTAGATCCACGCTTGGCATTGGCCTTTTGCTTAAGCTGGGCCATCTTGGAGCTCAGCAGTCTTGGTCTGCCTCTCTGCCTATAGGGAACCTTCATTTTTAACAGGAATCAAGAGAAAATAAAGGAGAAAATAGGAAAAGATAAAAATAAATAAATAAATAAATAAATCAGCTGTCTTTGCACCCATTACATAAGCTTTTTCCTTATAAATATTAATCGAAATATCCATTTTATAGCCTTTTCCTCCTCAGCTCACATTTACTCCCATCAACAGGAGGAATATGACACATCTGTTCACTCTAGTGGCTCACTCACCTGTGTGCCACCGACGTGGTCGTAGGTGCTATTGGCTGTCTTCTTCCTCTTTGTGTGCTTATCCCCGCCCCCAGCCAGCTCTTCCTCTGCAGCCAGCAGGCCTGACGCTGCTCCCACCAACCTGTCCATCACAACAGAGAGAATTCATAAGAGGAGTGGGGAGCAAGGGATGAAAAGGAGAGATCAGAGGAGAGCGCAGGGCTTGCCTTCCCTCTTCGTGGCTTTCTAATAACCCTCTTTTCAGCCTTTGATGAATGGAGAGGCAGGGGCCTCTTTCCCTGCTGCATGCTTGAAAAACTCGGATCTGACGGCAGACCGAGAAATATCTGAGCAAAGCACTAGTTAAGGGAACTCCCACTCATAATTTTGTTTGTTCTTTTTTTTTTCTTGTTTCTCTCACTGCCTATTTTTAACTATTTTTCCTTTAGCACCAGTGGTTTTAAGGCTATAGATTGCAGTGTTACATTAATACAACCCCCCCCCCCTTCCGCTTATTACCATATCAATGCATCTCTTCCCATACAAAGGCACACAATTCAGTGGCCTTCAGGAGGGCTAGTGAGAGTGAGTGAGTGTGCGTATGGCTGGCAGCCATCTAACAGACCTATTAAACTGAAATTGGGTTGAGCTTACACACACGCCATGCAGCCCATGGCTGGGGTCTCGTTCTGCTGTGTGTGTGACTGTTTTCCCCCCCTTAGTAGCAGACAGCCACTTCAAAGCCACCGCAGGCCTGTCTTAGTCACTGCTCTGAGGGTTGGTGCTGCTGTCAGGCAGCCTGTCACTCACATTGGAATGATTGGCAGGTAAGTGTCAGAGGCTGCAGCGGCATGTGGTTGGTGGATGCTCTGCTCCCATGTCTTTTAGTTGCTGCTGGTACAGTGACAAACTAGACAAACTGTGGCAGTATGCTACACCCTACTCTCTTCACGAGGAGTGTGCTATGATATTCACTCAGCAGCCTATTAGTGGAAGATTGTGGACTATGTGTAAGGGCATGAAGAGGCATTTTTGTAGGGCTCCTGAGCAGCACAACTGTCTGAGCAATTGTGAGCTTCAATCCTGGCAATGCCATAGCCATCTGTCCAAGTGAGCATAATTGGCCTGGCTCTCTAGGTAGGAAGGATGTCATTCCTCTCTCTCAAGTCAATCGCAGTCCATCACAAGTGTCTGGGCGCTTATATATATACAAAAATGCTGTTAGCCCTCTAGAACGATTATGTTACATAGTGCAGCAGTTTGATAAATTTGCACTCACATATTTGGTGGCCGTTGTTTGACAAAAAGGCATTTGAATTGCATCACAAACTGGCTCAAAAATCTCAGGGGAGCATGGATTCAGAAATAAAGCACATGTATAGCCACATAAAAACACACCAGACACCATCATTTAAAACATGCCAAGCGCGTCATGTTCACTAACATACACTAGGCCTGAAAAAGCACTGTGTCAGTTGGACTGTGCTTCTCCCTTCCGCTCAGCTGTTAACACTGGCTGCCTGCCCTTTACTCTGGCCAGTGCTGTCAGATGGCATCAGTGTCCTCTGTACCCACAGCCCCCAAGCCCAAGCCCTGCTACAAAGAACCTCTGCCAGGAGGGTCCATAAAGGTGGAGGGGGGTGGGTGGGGAGAGCTGCCTGCTGAGAGCACCAGGAGAAACAGGGCCAGGACAGAGGGGGGGAGGGGGGGGGTGGAGAGGCGAGGTAGAGCACAGAACACCAATAAAAGCGTGGAAGCTTTCTACTGCAAGCAAGAAACGTATATATAAAATGTGTTAATAATCACGTATCTGAGGAAAACCAAAGATCAATTTAAGGACAATTCTCTCCTTTTTTAATGACTAACAGAAGAAAAAAAAATATGGCATGTTTTGTTTGTTTGTTTGTTTTATATATTAAAACTGCTCATATTAATGTAAAACACATATACGCAGTCACATACACACTGTGAAATGCATACACACACACACACACCTACACACACACATACACACCTACACACACACATACACACCTACACACACACATACACACCTACACACACACACACACCTACACACACACACACACCTACACACACACACACCTACACACACACACACCTACACACACACACACACACACACACACACACACACACACACACACACACAGCCCTTCTGCTGAATAATGCTGGGAAAAGAAAAGAACACAAAAGAGGTGGAGATGGAACTGGTGAGACAGAAAATTTTCTAGCATACAAGCAGAATGGAAACAAGAGAAGTGTAAGTGAAATAAAGAGAGATGGTGGAAAGAGATAATGAGACAGAGAGGAAAGTAGAGAGATATGGAGCAGGGGTGGGGGTAGGAGTGCAGTCTTGAGGGAGTCTGTCGGCCAATCTGAATTGCAGCTGCAGATCGATAGACACTAACCTCGATCGACCTGCTACCTCACTCAGTATAGATGCAACCATCTAGTTCTGTACCCAACCCCGGTACCCCAGCACCCCATGAACAAATAGACCCGGAATCCCACACAGAAATGCTACATTATCAAAACAAAAACAGAGCAGGAAGATAGAACATCTCTCATCTTCCTCCCTGAAAATTTTCTCTGCCCCCCAGGTTCTATATTTACGTTCACAGTGAGCATTAGAAGCTACAGAAAGGCCTTTGGCTTATTTACAGGGGGGAAAAAAAAGAAACGTCGAAGTCATTCTGCCTGACACAAAGTGCATCTGTATTCCATGTCTGCTGCATTTGAATATAGCGCCAAGCATCAAATCCTCCCCCAGTGCCACAAGGGAGCGGGTCACTGTGGAAACTCAAGCGTAACCTGACACCAGCTCTGGAGCGAGCTTTGGAGACTGATTGTTTGGGCTCATTGAGTGCCATGGAGGGGCTGCCTATTAAAGCCCAGTGTGTGAGCAGAGCTGACAGAAACTACCCTCCCCCTTTCTCAGCCTGTCGCTACCCGATGGCGACCTTCTAACCTCCTGACCCACAACGACCCTCCCAGCTCTTGTGTCAACCCTGTGTCACATTCCTCCTGTTAGCAGCCAAGCGGGTGGGAGCGCAGAGCGTGTGTGTGTATTTGTGTGTGCGTGTATAGAGAGAGGGGGTGGGTGTCTGAGACATACTGCCAGAGAATTCACAGCCCCCTAATTACAAAGGCCCTTCTCCTAAGAGAGGTCAGGATTACATAGTAATGAGATTCAGAGGAGGGGATTGATTAGAGAGCGAACAGGAGAGCGAGTAAGCAAGAAATGGAGAGAGACATCGCGGCCAGAGCGAACAGCAGTAAGTGAGTGAGTTAGTGAGAGCGAGAGTATGAGAGGATAATAGGGTGGTTGACGCTGCAGTAGTGTGTCTTGTATCTTAGTTTTTTTTTTTTTTTTGCTTGTTTTAGTTGCTGAAGTTTAATCTTGCTATGCTTTCGATTCCCAGCATAACATCCAATATACATGAAGCTCTGAGCACTGAGGATCCTGAGGATCACACATGCACACATCAAGCAAAAGGTTTATACAGCTAATAATCCGTTAAAATCATACAGGAATGCTGTATGATGTTCTTCAGTCTGCAACTCATACAATAAAAAACAAGATTTTACCATTGTTTAATGTGAAGACACAAATTACATCCCAACTTTTAAATAAACCCATGAAGTAGCAAATAATATGTATACAGGACACACTTTCGCAAAGTGTGGTTCCTCTTTCCATTATTTTTAATGACATTACTCTTTATTTACACATAATAATTTCCTGATGATCTTACACCACTCAATTATCTGCACTAACAAAAATAAAGTTATTATAAGTTATAAATTAATAATATGAATCATTTAATAACTTAATAAAAATTATGATCTTTATACATTCTAATTCATTTTAATTTATAAAAGTTATAAATAAAATAAGTTATTATCATATAATTAAGTTCGAAATAAAAAAAGCTGTTGTGTTTAAAAAACAATTGCCAATAAAAATCAACCTCCTTTTAATTAGAATGTACTTTAAGGGAACATATAATACAGCTTGTGAGTGTGTTTAACTTCTCTTGGTGCATGCTTTAGGCAATACAAATACTGTCTTCTACTATTTGTGATTTGAATAACTCAGGAAACTAAACATGAAAACACCATGACTGTCCTAGGTTTAATATGGTCATTATTATTTATTACAACTAGATATTATGATTAGAATTAAACAACTTGAAAAATTGCAAAGAGCCACATGAGCGCATGTTTAATAGGTCTGACCTAAACAATTACTGACCTTAAAGATATGAAACAATACCATTAGCCACCTACTGAGCTTGGTACCTGGGTGCATGTGTGGAGTAGTGCAGGGGATGATGTGCTCGCACTGAAGTCAAATAAACTACCTAATGCTCACACTAATAATTGTTTTGTGCTCATGCCATAAAGACCTGTTTGCTACTAATGTCACATAATGCCCTTTGACCTCACATTATCCTCTTTCTGACACCTAGCAACACACAACACTCCACTCCTGAGCAAGAGGGACAGAGGCAGAAAGAAAAATGAAAAATACCACAGTATTCTACTATAGTATGTCCCGAAATGGCAAATAAAATGGAAATTTAGTCCATAATCGACACTAAACTAAATGTGTTGGTAAGACTTAGGAAAACGAATATAAAGTTTGCATAAATGTTTCACGTTTCCCATCAAACCACCAAAACAAGTTTCTAATTATTAGTTTGAATTATGTAGAGTGAATGTGATCAGTCCGTTTAGTTTTAACATAATCCAATTACATTCTAAAATCTCATGAGGCTGTTGGTGAGAAATCGCTGTAGTATTAAATTAACCTGATCAACACATGTGTGACATGATAGTGCAACAGGAAGTCACACTTGCATTTGATCCTGGACTTCATTTAATTCAGGGCTTTGAAAATACATGATCGAATCATGTTGAATGTACAAAAACAAATTGTGTTAATGTAACATACAAGTTCATTAATAACATTAATAGTTAACATTAACATGGAACTGATGTATGCATCAGTTAATTAAGTTAAATATCAATTAAGTAATGCACCTTTACTTCAATTAACAGTTTTTCAATGTACTGCTAGCATTTGCCACACGAACAATACGCAAGCGCATGAATAATACATAAGCACACACGAACAATACATAAACGTCATGAACGTTACATAAACCATAAGTACTTCAAGGGTTCGCTCTCCCCTAGCAGGTTCTCCAAAAGCTGCATTAGAACTCTGATGAATTTTGGTGGCAGGAAGTTATCGTTTGTTTTATTTGGTGGACGACATTATTAATGCCACGGCTAAATATGGAGTGGGTAAAGCATGTGTAATTAAGCTCCAGCTCTTGTTCTCATTAGTGCTTGACTAATCAGCCTGGTCCATAATAAAAGAGGAGTTTTCTTAATCAGGTAGGGTGGTTTGACCGAGTTTATCAAAATGTCTGCCTGGCGTAAACAGAAGTGCATCTCAGAGGGGAATGCACATTCATCACAGTGATAACTTCTTGCTCTGACTTTGTGCCAACATTTGGACGCCTCATTCTATCAAATTAATATCGTTGGTGCGTCAGGGGTTAGAAAGAGTCGCAACACTTGTAGATAATCAATGGGAGTTGTAAATATGATTAATGAAGGGCTCTTTGCACTGATTAAGTACTTAGTCTGCCTCGTTTAAACCGATACCAGTCCCATTTACTTACACACAATGAGGGATAGTGGGGATTGTGCCAGGAGATTGTGTTTACTGCGTCAACTCTGTACAGTCATATACACATTAGATATAAACCACAGCTGGGTGTGATGCTGTATGCCATATTATCACATGAGTGAGTCGATTAACAGAGCTTAAAAAGCCATTTAAAGATTTTAAATGTTAGTTTTTACACTCATACACACACTCAATTTCTAGCTGCCTTTAACATGCCCAGTTTAAGTCACAAAGGAAAGTAACTCACTTGACCCTCTTGACTGTATCTGTGGGGGCAGTCGGTCCTGGGGTGGGCTTGCGTTTCCGTGGCCTGCCAGGGCCTCGACGAGCTGGGCTCCTTGAGGTATCCTCTTTTCTGTGAACACACAGCGTGTGTCAATCATTCTAATTCTCACTAATGGTGTATGGTGGATAGAACTAAGGCACCCTAATTGTTGCTGTGAGCAGGGAAAGGGGCTTAAGCAAGCATGGAGGACTTAACCCACTGGTCAATAGCTTAAGTAAGGAGAATGTGCACAAGCTGGGTGGTCGTAGCTGTTTTATTTGAGCAGATGGAAAAATGGTTGAAGAAGTGCTTACAAAAGTAAGTGTAACGCACAGATTAGGTATGTATGTTTATTTGAATGTATGTTATATGTGCGTGTGTTTGCGTGAAGTCGGTTCATCACTCACTGGTGGTCATGTTTTCGCTGTAGCTTGGTCAGCTCTTTCTGTTTCTCCTTGTAGCGCCTCTGCAGCTCAGCCAGCTGCACCCTCATCGCAAGCTCTTCTCTGTCCAATGTTTCCATTATACTCTTCACTGGACATGCCTGCAAAACCCCACCCACACACCCCGTAAGAAATCAGTAAACGAAATCTGAACTGCACCTGTGTGCTCATGTAGAACTGGAGATAAATAAGAGAACACGAGTTGGAACCCAAAACCTAACTATTTGATCCGTTCATCACATTCAGAGGTAATGTTAAATTGCTTATCCTTCTTAAAAACTATTATAGTAGTTCAACTTGCTCTGATACTCAAGTCTAGGCCATAAAACCTCATGCTTTAATAAGATGTGATTTTTTTTATGAAATTTTATATTTTTATGCATTTATTACTAAGCGAACCAAATAGAGGTGTAGACAGCAGTCACCGTCAAACACAGTGATAAGGTGTGAAAAGAACAGACACTTGTAAAAACAAGTTTAGTATGGCTCAGGAACAGACGGGATAGTGATACCGGTTCATGTTGCGGTGTCCATTTCCACTTCCTGCGCAGGTTAAGTGTGCGACGTAGGGGAGGGAAAGACTCAGTAGTTATGGGTGGAGTCACTTCCAGAGCCCGTGCAGCTGCAAGGGTCGCTAGACTCTCGAGGTCAATGAGCAGTCTCTCTTCTCCTGCAGGGATAACCAATTAACATATTTTAAACGAAGTGCTGCACATTTCTGCCTTCACAAGTTAGAACAAAGACCGGGAATCAGTGTGTGAGAAGTTTATTTCCATTCAATTAAAAAGAATAGGCTGGAAAACACAGGCTATCCACCAGAATTAAAGCTGTCTCCAGTAATGCAAATCAAAGCTTCGTCTAGCTTTTTTGTCTGGCAATCTCACACACATACCCTTAGACAAGTGAGCTGATGAGGTAGTACTACGTCTCACGCAAACAAACAGAGTTAAACAGACAAAAGTGATTACACGAGTGCGAAAAGAGAGGGGCGAGACATAGCGTACATAAAGCAGAGGGCAAAATAAACAGCAAACAGCCTCTAAGTATGAGGTTGTATCCTGCCAGCACCTTGTGTCATTCAGTCTCTGAATGAGCGATGATGATAGCTATTAACCGGAGAGCTTATCTCTGTACACGAGGCCTAGATGCCAGGAGCCATGTTACACAAAGACAGAGGAGAGAGAGAGAGAGAGAGAGATGAAGGGGGGTTTCTCTACATTTATCTCAGTCATTAAAGCAGGCCACACGCTCATAGCAAATGAGCCTTGAATATTCATGACAGCCCAGGCTGGCCTAGGGACACCGAGGAGAATGTGTGTGCATTTTGCATGTGGGTGTGTGTGAAAGAGAGAGGAGAAAAAGAGAGAGCAAGAGGGACTGATGACACACCAACATTAAATAAAACAGAATCATGGTATATGTACTCGGTGAGAGAAAGGAGGAATAAGAGAGAAAAAGGCCAATAAAGGGAAAGAGAGAGAGAGACGGAGAGAGGAAAGTGAGGAAGAGAGAGGGAGAGAAGAGGAAGGCAAGCCCAGAGGGTGGTGAGAGGCAGGCAATAAGAGGTAAAGTGTTTATTGAGCCATCTATTTATTCTCAAACATGCCCTCATTACTGACATGGAAAGAATCCAATTTCCTCTACAGAGGGGAAAACCCAGGGAAATACACACACAGTGCAGAGGCAGGGTGGAGTGTGTGGGTGCAAGAGACAAGCATGGGAGAAATACCGGACATAAGGAGAGAAGATGGGGAGAAGGTGAGAATCAATCAGGTAAAACTGGCAAAACTGGTAGATAACTGCTCAAGAGTGATGACGAGACCTTTCAGCATTGACATTATATGAAGTGAGACAGGAAGAAAGAAAACAAATGAAAGGAAAGTAAAGCAAAGACAAAAAGATTAAAAAGATTCATGGAGAGAAATACAAATAATTACAAATAAAAGAAAATAGAAGAAAAAAAGTGGAAGAGAAAAAAAGGGAGGTTAGAAATTAGAAAGTAGAAGAATATTTATGGGATGAAGAGAATAAAAAAAATAAGAAAAGGAAACTGAATAAAAAAGACAAACAAAAAAAGGGAAGGCAGTAGAACTGCTTTATCCAATGGAGGTCTTAGTTTTCCCAAGGGTCTTTAGTATCCCAGCTGATTGACATCATTATGGCAGTCATAGTGCAGTGGTGTTCAAGCTGAAATCAATCTACAGTTGGCTCTAATGAGACAAGCTGAAGCGGGCATGCCAGCTACAGCACATGCAATCTCACTGAGCTGAAGGAGTGGAGTGGAGGGAAAGGATAAAGTACCAAGATTCCATAGAGTTCTGCTAGATTGACGCCCTCATTGCAACATCTTAGTTTGATTGGAACTTTCACAACAGTCAACCGCTGTCCATTTGAACATGATGAGGGAATGCACTGGGGATATGGACGACTATTCACATTTTCCTTTTTTTTTTTTGCTACAATGTTATAAATTGTTTTGGAAAACTTGCAAAAAAAATTGTGACATTGCATAAATTAACTGGTTATAGTAAAAAAAAAAATTAAAAACTCATATGTTAAGATACGCTTCCCTCTTTTTTTTTATGCAGGATTTTCTTAGCAAAATGTAATTGTTACATTAACCCTGTTACAGTTAGTCACAGTTTAGAACATTTTTATAATAAAATGTACTGCATATACTGCACTATGATTGGATGTTTTAGTTACACACACACAAAAAAGACCCAAAACATTACCCAGTTTTATAATAACTCAGTGACACCGTTTTATAACTGATATTATCATTTAGTTAATGCTAAGTCTTGCTAGAACTACATATATATAAAAATGCACACACACACACATTATATATATATATATATATACAAACTAATTATGTCACTTTATGGTTGGCCCAAACTCACACGCACATACACACACACACACACGCACACACGCGCACACGCGCACACGCGCACACACACACACACACACACACACACACACACACAAAGCTGAGTAATAAATGCAATCGCAGAAAGTGTTTTTATGTTGTACTGGAGCCATTTGGGATTTCTTAGCTTCTACAGAATGTTAGTGTAAATAAAAACATCCTTTGGCAGGGAAGCACAAAATGCTCCATGGAAAAGCAACAAGCCTTTAAAGCAGCTCTCACAACAATGGAGGCTAATTAGGCAACAAAAGCAGTGCAATCCTAAGAGGCAAAAGATCAGCTGCTTTCACCATTTCATCAACTCCTCACAGGGGAAGATGCAGGCAGCTGTGGTAAAGCTGGTTCTTCCTTCCATCCAAAATGGGTTTTATAAACATGATCAAACAGGTTAAAGGGCAGAGGCAGGGGAGCACCCTCTCTCTCTCAGGATGACTCAGTGGACATGGTCCAATCCGTAGGACCTGGGGTTCTTATCATTACGGCTGCCTTTTAAGATGGGCTCGATCGTTTTTGAGAACAGCGTCCTCTAAGCCTTCACTCTGTCTCTTCCATAGAAAGTACAGAACCCCAGAAGGCTGTGTAGGACTTGACCTTTGGACAGCAAAAGGCAAGAAAGGATCTAATGTATGTGTATAAATTTTAATGTGTGTGTTTGTGGGGGGTGTATTGTATGTATATCAGGGAGAAAGCTGGATGGTCAGTTGGGAATGGTCATTGTCTATGTGTTTGTGTGTCCGTCTTGAAGGTGGAGGTATTTTGGGGGGGAGGGGGGGGAGGGGTGTTTGCTTGTTATCTTTCCTTTGCAGAAAGGACAGAAAGCTGGCTGGGCTGAAAAGCCCTTTTACACACCTCGCCTTATGAGGAGACACAAAACAAAATGAAAGAAACAGCCATAGCCCTCCCCTGCTGCCTATATCACAGCGCTACAAGACTGCGCATGCAAAGTACTGATGAGAAATTAAATTGTGTGTACACTGAGGTGAGCATGTGTGTGTGAGGCAGCTTTTGCTGTTCTGATAAAAGGAAAGAAAAAAAAAACAGTCACTCTGTCACTGCACTACCTGTTTTCCAAAATCAATTTTAGATCTGGATTAACACTCATCTGATGTGTGTCTGGCTGTGGACTGTATGGGAAATGTGCATGTTAGTTTGAGTACCTGCGCTCTCCATGCTGCAGCCATTCTTCTCTTGCTGTCGTCTCTCCAGCTCAGCAAGCTCACTCAGAAGCGCCATGCCATTTTGAGGGGGTTCTGTACAAGCAGGCACCGCCACTGAAGTAACCATCTGGGCATCTCTTGTGGCGCAGAGAGCCGCTGCAATCAGAAGCTCCAAACTCCAGATGCAGGACCCAGGATACTGGTTACCAAGAGCAGAAAGCTCAGAGCAGGGAGAGCAAGGTGGCGAAGCTGGAGAGACCTCCAAGTCTACAGATGTTTTAGGTGATACACAGTTTTTCTCTGTCCTTTCCTGAACGTCCTCAATGGGCTCCATGGAATGGAGCTCATGGGAAGCAGCAGGTGAATCCTCTACAGGACTTGGAGTATGTTCTTCCCGAGTTTTGACCTCCTCGGCTGAGACACGGACCTCCAAAAAATTGGGTTGTTCAAGGGTGAGGGTATTAGATGCCTCTATTTGTAAGTTTTCCCCTATAGGCGAGGAATCTGGGAGGGGGGATTTGGAGGGGTGTTGGCATATAGATGGAGAGGGAGAGGAAAGAGGGCAGGTAATACTCTTCTGTTCTTCATCCAACTCTTCCTTTTCTACCATCACTCTATTCCCTTCTTGGACTTTTTTAATTTGGGGTCCCACCAGGGCAGTTGAAGTAGGGGATTCTGCTTCCTTGCACACAGGTCCCTCTCCCATAGTGGACAGTGGGAGGGGCTGTGGTGCTGGTTCAGCAGGTTCCGCTTGCTCTGCCTCCAGGTCAGCATGTTCAGCTAACTGGACTTCTTGTGGAGATGGACCAGCCTTGTAACCAATTGCAATGGCAGGATAAGTGTAGCCGGGTGGAAGATCTGGGGGAAAGTGTGTACAGGGGGAAAAAAATGTTTGTTAAATTTTCTTCTGACAAGGGTCAGCTTGTGAGACATTATTCCATTATTACCTCCAAGGAACATGAACCACTTGTCCTGCCCCACAGCTTTATCACTCATTTGTTAGAGTGTGACCTTACCAGTTTAAATACATGGCTCACCTCTAAGTATATAGGTGATGGACATGATGGATATTCCATCTCAATTGACAGTGTGTACTATTCAGAGATTGCGTTGCATTTATCTGTTACCTCTCACACATATAATGGAGCCTGTGCCATAAAGACTATGGGCAGGCATGATCAAAATTTCCATGAATAGTGAATTATGTTCAAGGGTGTTATGGATGCAGTGTGTGCACTGTTTGTGTGTGAGAGATTGCACACAGGAGTGTTTGCATATAATTTAGTCTCTGAGTGAGCATGTGTATTCATCTCATTTGGGGTGAGAGTGAAAATGATTGTGTGAGTAGCAGTGCGTATATGTGTGTTTATGCAGTGCACACGTTTGTGTTTCTTGGTGTGAGTTTGTGTGTGTGTGTTTGTTAGTGGAGAGACAGAGAGAGAGAGAGAGAGAGAGAGAGAGAGAGGGAGAGATGCAGCATAGCAGTGTATATTGATGACAGCATGGTGTCTGGATGTGATTGCAGAGCGAGCCCTGTCACCCCAGTACTGGGTTATTGATGGTATCCATCCGCCCTTCCTGACAAAGCAGACAGATGAATTTGTATCCTTCCGCCAGCCAGGCCTCAAGGACCCCTGAAGGATAAGAGACTCCCTGTCTACAGTCAACCTGGCCTCCCTTCCTTTGCTCTCTCTCTTACAAAAACCTCAAATCTATGGTATACCTAAATATGATAAACGTGTGCATTTATAAACAAATAGATGATATTCAAACAAAGATAAAGGGGGGGGGGGGGAACGGAAACACTGCTATTTTTGTAATACAAACTGATTGTCAGTCATCAGTAATCAAAGAGCTATGTAGTTCTTCAAAGGCTGCATCTTTTTTATCTTAAGCTTTGTATGTTTCACCCCAGACTGACTGTCCTTGAGAGGCAGACCAAAGTCTCCCCTCCATATCTCTCTTATGCTTTATTTTTCGGCCTGGAGCCATGGAGCCAGGCATGATGGTAAGACCTTAACCTTGAGAATGGTAATGCAATGTTCCCTTTTCTCTCATCTGCATTATGTTATTTTCCTTTAGAAGTATAACTGTTGGAAGAAAAAAGGTTTACCCTTTTAACCTGCATAAAACTGACTTCTCTTCTATCACAAGTGTTTAGATACTGTACGCAAACGCAAGCAACGGTTTTGTCAGAACAAGCATAAAGCCAGTAAAGATCAGAATAATAACAAAAATGCAAGTACACCAAGCCCTCTAATCATGGTCACTTCACTAACCAGGCTCCAGAGAGTGAGGATAGTCCTGTGGTGGCTGGCCTTCGCCTCTCTTGTCCTGAGACTCAGCTTCTTTGGGAAGGTGGGGGGTGACATGGGGGCTGAGAGCAGGAGAGCGGGGTGCTGCTACAGCTGGGCTTGGCTCAGGGCAGGGGGTGCAAGGAGTGCTCTTAGGATGTGGCCGTGGGGCTGGCGAGTGACAGCAGGGTGAGAGACGAGAAGCACATCCCCCTGGAGAGGAGGTGGATTGACTTTTACTGGAGGAGGGGTAGGAGAAGGTTTTTGCTGATTTCAGGGTACGAGGCTCAGGAGGACCTTCGTCCAGATCAATAGGGGGATCCTCGGGTTTCCTCTGTGGATGTGAAAAACAGAAGTTCATCGCAGGGAGTCCAACAACAGGCATGGCCACTTATACTATTTCTTTACTGCTATAAAAATGTACCAAATTCAAGTAATCCGACCATAAAATCATTGTAATATGCTAGTATTTGCCAAATATTTTGCCAGTAATTCATCTTGATATTTGGCTGATGATCTTTGGCATTCTGTGGCATTTGGGAGCTGTGCAACCATTTTTGTTGTACGGAAATCTTCACCTTATATCAGTTTTTTCAGATAATAGTCCAGTTCTTATAACACACTTTTCACAGTTGTTGTTTCTAAAGTACACTTTTGTGCATTGGTGTGTGAGTATATAGATTACCTGAGAAAGTGTCTGCCTGTGTGCCAGCTCCATTGCCTGTGCTGCTCTGTGGTGTTGCTGGTGCTGATGCTGCTGCAGCATATAGAGCTCTTGTTGCCGTAGAAACTGGCGGGAGTAAACTGAGGAATGCTGTATGTGAGAAGCAGGCCCTCGAGCCCCATACACTGGGGGCCATAATCCCTGTTGCTCCATCACATCTAGAGAGAGGAGTAGAGACAAACCAATAGAGGTGATAAGCGAGTGTGAAAAAAACTTTCTGCACTCCTCATTCTTCAAATACTTATTGGTAGAAATAACATATCTGAATCTGAATGCTCTATTTTCTTAATACCTTACTGGCTCGTTTTCTTTCACACTCGCGATTGTCTGATGAGGCTCTCCATTTGAAACAAATGAAGATCAAGCTCTTCATGTTTCCACTCATTTATTCTTGCTATTTATCATGACTCACCTCTTCAGATTAACACAATAAGATAATATCAGTAAGCTTTCCACACTTGCTGTTTCCTACTGCCACAGTAATCCAGGTCAAAACAATTTAGCCCAACTTGCTTAAACTATCACCTAAATGTAACACTTTTCACGAGGCCTTCCTGACAGGCTGCTAGAGAGGAAGATGATAACCAAGCTCCAAATGGCACGCTCATTCATGTGAACGTATATATGGTCTCAGCATTTCTTAAGAGTGAAATGAAAAACAGTGCATTTTAAATTGACACAAACTGGTGAATCGAAGAAGGCTCACTCTTCTTTCAAATAAGTGGCTCTGAATTTACACTGTTGCAATTGAAGGCATCTGCATTTGGCTTGAAGGGAGGGGTTATCCAAGGACAGACTTTATCATATTATCGTATGCATTATAGAACATGCCTTTAAGGGTGGGAGGAAGACTAAGAAAAAGGCATACGGAGAATGCACAACAGCTGTGTACTTTGTCTCAAGCTGGACAAATTCAGCCCACAAATATTTCAACACAATATGACCATCTCTTCTACCCTCTCCACCTATCCTTCCCCAAAGTATGTTGGGGTCCTTTGTTGGCCAATATTACTAGAATGGGGTAATTTTTCCCTGGGGAAGGGTACCGGTGGGTGCATTTCCACTCTCAGAAGCGGCTCCTGCCGAGCGCTGAAGGAAAAGTGCTGCGCCGAAGAGCAGAGAGCTAATTAAATTTCACAGACTGGGAAGGGAGGTGGGACCGCACACAGCACTGAGCAGATCACTACACCACAGCACACAGGCACATAGCAAAAAAACGGCCATGGTCAAATCAAAGTTTCACAAACAGCTCTGTGAGCAGGTGTGGGCCGACGTCGAATGAAGCTGCCATGTACTGCTAGAGAGCGTAAGGGAAAAATCACATTATGGCAATGAACAACATAAGGAAAACAGAGCACTGGGTTTGACAACTCCATAGCTCTCAAAAGTGCACAGCAAATAACTTGAGTCTTACGGTAAAAATGCTCTCTTACCCTTCTCGACTGCCACATGTTCATTCAGTGGTTCATTCAGTTCATAAAATTTTTGAATACTAGCATAAAAATATTTACAGACTGCATTATGTTGTTCAGTGAATTATACTTAAATAATCACTATATTTTCATGACACACCCTTAAACATACACCCACACACCAGTTAGTATTGCTTGCATAAATACTTTTATAATTTCTGTAGGCGTTAACACTTTAAGTACTGTACATTAAGAAATTGGTGGAGCACACCAGATTCCTGCTTAAAACTATTTTTGAATCGGTTTGAACAGTTTTCATCACTCCATGCTCATCACTGAGCATACAAAAAAAGTTTTAGAACTGCAAATGCAGCCATTCTCATTGTCATGATGACAAGTTGCTTGACTTAGTGAAGCATTTTACAGTGATAACAGGATAAAATTTGAAAACTAGGAGCTGAAAAAGTATACATATTTATTGACCGCAGGAAGTAAAAAAGCAGTAGAAATATTGTTTTGCCGCAGTGAAATTACCTTCGTGATTTGTTTATTTTTTTTTTAAAAATTGCAACTATCCACACTGTGTGTGTTACATGTAAATAGTATGACCACTGCCATTGTACCTAGGTGATGGGCAGCAGGATGGGCAGCTGGCTCAGTGGGTAAAACTACCAGGGCAGGAGCAGGGTCCTGTGGAAGTGGCAGGACAGGCTGCAGTGGACTGGGCATAGCCGCAGAGAATCCTGGGGGCAGGTTCTGGTGCAGAGCGGCGTGACTCAGACCTAGTGTCAAACCAGAAACAGTCAAAATACCACAATATGTAAGTATATAATTTTTACTTTATACATATTAATTTTCCAAATTATACTTTAATGTAATTTAACAAAGCCCTAAAATTATAATAAACTGAGAAGCTACCATATTGCTTACCATAGGAATGTCCAATCCAAAGGGAGGGACTTCCTGTTCTAGGCATCCAGTGATGAGCTGGGTGAGTATGTACAGATGGATCAGCTCCTAACTGGCTCCCGCCTGGCATGATGAGGTGAGAGGTCAGATCTCCATGGCAACTGCTGGAAGGGTGGATTCTGGCAAACTCAACAAGGTCCTTGTTTTCCCTAAATAAACCAAGTTTAACCACAAAAGGCATTACAGATGACTTGTATGGTAAAAAGAGATGGTAAAAAATCTGGCCATTATCAATCAAGAAATAAAACCCCCAAGCAAACCTGAGCAGAAGTTCTCTGGCCATTATCAATCAAGAAATAAAACCCCCAAGCAAACCTGAGCAGAAGTTCTCTTTCTCTGTCCAGCGGAGGCAGAGACAGCTGCTCCTCAGATATACTCTTCCTTTCCTCTTCGATCTCCCTTTCTATTGGGTATACAGAGCGCCCAATACCTGCCACAATCACAAGGATGATTTAGAAAAAAGACCCAATGCTGTCAACACAAACTGAAAAGGTTTTTTGTTAAACCTAATTTAAAACTATTTGTAGTATTTGGAATATTCACTTGTCAAAAGCACCATTTAAGTAGCTACAACTGCAAGACAACACTTACATACAGTGTGGTTGACCTGAGCACAGTAAACAATTTGTCAACCAAACTCAAACTGGCACTAAAATGACTAAAACACCCAATCTGGCATGTTAAACTTCTGAAATGTCAGGACCAATTTGCACATAGCTGATTACGTGATTTAGCAACCAAAAATGACTAATTGGAGATCGTTCCTGTAATCACACTTTCAGTTATTCACATGTGTGGTTTCCAAACGTTCGCAACTATCACTGCTAAACTGCAAAATGATGCCTGTCTTGTTATCTCAAATGGACACGCATACGCGTAGCACACAGACTCACATACGCACACACTCTGAACCTCCTGCTGGTGGCTTACCCTTCATGCTGGGCAGCACTCTGCCGTGGCGGCTGTGGGTGGCAGGCCTGTCTGGTGGGCGGCACAGAGGCTCTCTCTGCCTGGCAACTGCCACAGCAATACCCACAGGGGGCTGCCTCACCTCCCCCTCCCCCTCCCCGGAATCACGGCCTGCACGCTCTGAGCGCTCACTTTCCCCAGAGGAAGAGACCCTCCTTGAAGGCAGAGTTTGTTTGCCCTCCTGATGGGCACAGCTTGCAACCCCTCGATTCCTCTCACTCCTTTCATTCTTGTCTCCATTCACTGCTCCCTGCTTCAGGCTACCTAGACCCCCAAATGGGCTCTTCTGGGAGAGCAGGTGTGGTTGCTGGTTGCTGTACTTCATCAGGTTTTTCATGGCACTGTTTTCTGGCCCATGAGTGCCTGTCGAGGGCTGCTGGTGGTCAGGGAAAGGAGGGTGAGGGCCCTGGTCTCCTGTACCAAAAGAGTCACAAGCTTTGTGTCGCTCATTGTCAGGTTGAGACTGCTGCCCTCGCACATCCCAAGAAGAACCTGCCTGATGGCCAGCGTACACTTGTGCTGTCATATTCACATCTTGTTTTCTTTTGTCTCGAAAACTGCTTAGTCCCAGATCTGGGTTGTGACCTTGAATTCCAGTCTTGTTGTTTTGCTGATGATGGTGTACCCTAGCAATCCTCTGGCTGTCCCGCTGGAGTGTACACCCACTTTCATTACTGGGCTTGATTTCAGAAGTAATTCTATGAGGTGAACCTAAGTGCGAACAGTCCCGGAAAGGTGGAGTGATGGCATAAGAGCTGCCTTTAGCCTGGCAGCCATCTTTTGCCCCCTGGGGTAGGGAAGGTTGATAAGCATCTGTCTCTGAGGAATTCTCAGCAGCCTCTGAGCTATAGGAGTGATTTGGGAGATTGGAATGCGGCTGGTGATCATGACCATGCTGTGCCTGCTGTGGTAAATGTGAACGGGGACCTAGAGACCAATCTGGACCCTTGTCTGCTTTACTGTAAGCATCCGGCTGCTGTTGATGTGAAGACTTTTTATGACAATTACTAGGAGTTGAGAGGGGATGTGCAGGAGGAGGAGCCATTCTGCCTCCATTAGTACTCTTTTCTGAAGCTTTGGCCTTCCCTATTCCCTCTCCTGGAACATCTTCAACCATCCCTTTAAGACCCTGACAGTGGGGGTTTCCCAGTTGAAATGGCCCACTGCTCTTATCACCCAGAGGCCCCACAGAGGGCACAAAAGTGGGCCCTATTACTTTGCGATCCCTGCTTGTTGTAGGAGCTAGACTTTTATCCTGAGCAGAAGAAATGGCTAGTGGAGCAGGGGGGCAGTATAGGTCTGGATGTGGATGATGGGGGTGGTGATGGTGGGAGTGAATAGGGTGCGGCCAAGATCCCCCAACTGCCGAGCCCAGGCCAAGTGGAGGAGGCATAGCGTATGGTACTGGATGGGTATGACCTAGCATTGCACTATGGCGCAGGCAGTCTGAAGGAGGCTCACTGATTCGCATCTCACCGCTCACCTCTTTGCAACAGATATTACCTCCTCCCCCTTTTGGACCTAAACTCAAGGCCCCTGGCCCTACACAACTGGGGAGGGAGGAGCCCCTGACTGCTGTCCCTGTATGAGGGTCATTATGAGTCTTGGTAGAAAGGAGACAGGTGTTCAGATGCTTTGGATCATCTTTGTGTCTAGAGTTTTCCTCTGGCCCTAAAGGGTGGTGGAGGTGGAGGTGATGGTGGGGGACTGGTGAAGGTGGGTCATGGTGCTGACGGTCTTTCACCTCCAGTTTGCTTTTCTCTTTGTCTTTTCCTACAACTGCTATAACCCGCTCTCCCATATCTGACTCTTTAGAGCTTTTCTGGGTGGGCCCACCTCCCCCAGGGTCACGCTCCCGGCTACAAGAGCCCAGAGGGTGGCTAGGGGCGGTCCGAGTAAGTGATGGTAAGCTGTGATTGGTGGAGAGAAGGTGGGGCTGTGATGAAAGACTTCTGATGTAAAAATCTGAGGAATAACAAGACATTGAGAGAAAAAGAGTTTGAGAGACACCATAAAATACTTAAGATTATGTTTTTAAGACAAGAATTTATGAACTGATCATATGTTTATATTAGTGTTAATTGTGATAAGACAGATGGAGAAAGCTTCACACACACCTTTTGAAGTGTTGTAGAATCTGTGCTGTCCATAGAGAACACTACTGTTTCCATGGTGATCTAAGGGGCTCATGGGTAGAAAGGTGGGGGCCAGACTTCCAGAAAAGCGGGAATACCCTGGGGCTACCAAGAGAGAAACCGAGAAATAAAGAGAAAGTGAGGGAGAGAGAATTGTCAGGGGAGACAAACTAAACCTAAGAGTGACACACTTGGCCTTTTGCTGCGCTGTTGCTGCAGCAGAATGAAGGTCCATAAAGCCCTAGAGCAGGATAGAACCTTTCCAACAGCCCTGAGTGGAACATGCAGATTCTGGGCTTCACTTGGCATTCATAAGTAAGCGATAAAGTATACATGAGCTGCTGATCAGCTCTTACTGCAAATGAAACATTTCTCTTGAAATTTTGTATGCACAGTGTTTTGATTTCAGCTTTTCC
>JAAGKR010002904.1:77239-83572 GCA_011419295.1 Clarias macrocephalus
ACACAAACTCTCCTTCTCTCACTCACTCTCTCTCCAAACACACACACCCACACACACACACACACACACACACACACACACACACACACACACACACACACACACACACACACATACTGTGCACTGTGCCAAGTGTTGCTTCCTCCACCAGCTGGGACATCAAAGTTGATCCCCCTCTGCAGCTCTGAGCCAGCGCTCTCTCACTCACTTTCTCTCTCTCTCTCTCTCTGACTCTCCACATTCTTTCTCAGCTCACTTACACTCACTCTGTTAGCATCGTACTGACAAACCCCATGTAATTCTGTCATTCAGACGCACACAGCTACCTGCACTTTCATTTTCCTTTTGCTTAACATTCATAATGTTAATTGAATAATGACCTGACAGGCATTTCAGCTGTATAGTATATGTGTGCACCAAATTCTTCTGACAAGGATTATAATACAGTTTCAAAGCTGTGGGGAGACGTGACCGATCCCCATGTGCACATGTGTGTATGTGTTAAAAAAAATAAAAAATAAAATAAAAAAAGGAAGAGAGAGAGAATGCCCTTATCAGAGAATTTACACAGATGCGAAAAAGAGTGTCCTGTTCACTCTTAACTCAGATACACACACGCTAGCTCCCACTACAAACAGTTTCATGAATATTACCAATAAATACTTTAAGGATAAATACAAGTGGATTGAAAAGGAACAAAATAATGCTTTAAAGATGAAGTGTATGAACAGTATGCATATAAATTTCCTCTCTGATACACATGCAATCATTGATACTCATACATTTTATATATACTACATAATTTATAGTAATTTACTGTATACATTATATAAAACTGTTCAATATAAAGATATTATAAGAAAATATGTCACAATAAGCTACTTGTGTGGTTCAAGAATCATCATCACTTCAGTACACTGACCAACTCCTTTATTGCTCATAGTAAAAACAGCTAGGCATTTGGTACCACCCTCACCTGGTCAAGAATGTCAGTCACATGGTCACCCGGAATATTACCGTGAAGCTAATATTCAGACGCTCACAGTTGGTCTGTTTTTATGAGATGATGCAGACACTCAGCATGCGCGCACACACACACACACACACACACCTGACCACGAGAGATAAAGTGATCAGTAAGACCACCTGCCCCACCACAAACGGTTCCTAGCCAAAAGTTGAGATGAGGGGCCAGAAGAGAGAGGAAACCGCCCAAGAGCATACACACACACACACACATGTACCCACAATACATACATACATACATGCATATACACTCAAACACACACAGACACACACACAGAGCTCCAGTGCTCCGGAAGCCAGCTGCTCACCCGACGTTTTTCATTTAAAACCGCAAGCACACACAGACACACAGAAACAAATACCCAAGTGTGTCACTGTTGGTTGTCTAGGTAGGAAGTATGCCGTTGGAGGTGGGTTTAACCGTAAGGGTCATGACACCCTGGGTTCAGACTGGGGAAATCCCTTAAAACCCACGAAGAACTGTTAGAGCATTCAGATTCTACGGGACTTGTAAGATAATGCTGGGGTCATGCATATACAGTAACCCTATACATGCATATAATTGGATATAATGGATAAAATGGCTAACGTATCTCAGTATAATATGATATTTCCAATAGGTGACATGGTGGCCTAGTGGTTAGCACTGTCGCCTTGCGCCTCCAGGGTTGTGGGTTTGATTTCTGCTTTGGTTCTGGTGTGGAGTTTGCATGCTCTCCTTATGCTTGGTGGGTTTCTTCGGAGTACTCCGGTTTCCTTCCACTTTAGAAAGACATACAGATTAGTGTAATCTGTGTTCTCAGATTGCCCGTTTTCATGTTTGCCCTGCAATGGATTGGCACCCTGTCCAGGGTTACCGCACCTCATGCCACAAGTTTCCTGGGATAGTCTCCAGACACCCCGAGACCCTGAATACAGGATGACCGGTATAGAAAATGAATGAAAGAATGAAAGTTTTCCAATATTTAGACTTGCTAACTGAAGTTTCAATTATCTGCAAAAATAGAAAACACACTTTCTCACAAAGTCAGTCTGTACAGCGCTTATCCTGTACAGGTCGCGGGAGGCCTGGAGCCTATTCCAGGAGACTTGCAGCACAGGGTAAGGTACACTCGGGACAGGGTGCCAATTCATCGCAGGGCACAAGCACACACCACAGGAAATGGAAAGGCCAATTAGCCTAATCTGCATGTCTTTGGACAGTGTGGGGGAAACCGGAATACCCGGAGGAAACCCACCAACAGGGAGAACATGTAGACACACATGGACCCAAGCTTGTACAAATTTTAAAAAAAAAATGTTGAAAGTTATTTATTGTCACGGACGTCTCTTAAAGTCTTCTTATGGAGCAGTTTGTCTCCGAGTATCAATATTATATGTGCTATAAGAGTAATCAGGTGTGACTAATGCCATACAGAGGGTGCATGACCATGCTGAAGCTGTAAAAAATATAAAACCACCAGAGCTTCTACACAGACATACTCACACACACAGACAGACACATATTTAAACAATAACACTCGAAAGCAGCTCCATCTGTCCTGGCCTCCACAGGGGTTCCTGCGCATCAAATAAAATTCAAATCAGAATTAAAATCAGTCCCTCTCTATTTGACTTCCCTCTCTTAACCTGTCTTTCTTCCATCTGCCCCTTCTCCTCCCACGTTCACACACACACACACACACACACACACACACACATGCACGCAGTATGTCCTTGCAGGTCAGGTAGGTCTTTGCTTTGTCAGTAGAAATGCAGTTGTCTCTTGGTGGGAGCAGAGCTGGGTAATTGTGTGGCTCATTTTGATGACATGCTCTTTATGCAAATTGGGGTGGAAAGGGGGGGTAAATATGCAGCAGACCAGGAGAGACGAGACGTGGAGTGTTACCGGGGGAAATGGAGCCATCCAATCAACTGCTCCAAGGGTCTAAATGCAATTAAAGCCTGATTCCAATAATGACCTCTATCAACATAATAGGGGCATCTACATCATTACAGACACATTCTATTATCGTTATTATTACAATTATCATTATTGTTGTTATTATTGTTATTGTGGTGTTATTATTGATTAGGCTATAGCTCCAGGAGAGCACTGTGCTGAAGCTGCACGCGAAGAGACAGCACTACTCTCACTGCCTCATTTCTTCTCTCTTGCTTACATTCAGCTTTAACGTTGCACACCTTTACCTGTGCATACTGATTCACATTCTCTCTCTCTCGCTCTCTCGCTTTCTCAAACACACACACACACACACACACACACACACACACACACACACACACACACACACACACACACACACACAAAGATTTGTTCAGTCAATGAGTTACAGTAGCTCTGTAGCTCTGGGTGCCAGCAGAAAAGCCCCACTGTGCAGCCTGCCAACAACAATTACTGTTCCACCCTGCCAGCTGCCAAGAGCTCCAGAGATACAGAGCACTTAACCTGCACCATACCACACACACACACGCACACACACACACTCATGCACACATCCTTGTTGCAGTGTTCTATGTATAGAAACAGTTTATGGGTGCTAGATTGTGATCAGACTTTTTTTTTTTTTAAACAGCTCGTGCATACACACACACACACACACACACACACACACACACACACACACACACACACACACACACACACACACACACACTTATGTGCATATCCTTTTTGCAGTGTTCTATCTATAGAAACAGTTCATGTGTTCTAGATTGTGATCAGACATCAAAATTGTATACACACACATACACACACACAGACACCCAAACAGTTGCATTAAATATTCACATAAACATATGACATTACACAGCGTTAGCAGGCAATAAGCACACAAAGACTGTTCATAATGAGCCGTATCTACAAGCCGTTCTACGCCACAGCACAGAAACCAAACAAAAAGTGAGGTCCATGATGTGTAGCCTGGGGGTCAGTCATTTTATTTATTTATTCTCGTTTTAATGACACAACAATGATAAAAAGCCATAACCAGGTTTTAATGTTGGTTTAACCACAATAACTGAATGAAACTATAAGTGTTACTGATCTGGTTTGACGGTGGCACAGTGGCTTAGTGGTTAGATTCTCACCTCTAACACTGAGGTTGGGGGTTTAAAAATCTCTCTTCTGGTCTGTGTGCATGGAGTTTGCCTGTCATCCCCATGCTTAATGAGCTCAAATTGCCCTTGTTATATGATTGCGTGTGGCTGGTGGCTGTGCCCTGTAATGAGTTGGCACCCCACCTGGGGTGTCCTCTGCCTTGTGCCCTGACCTCCCTAGGATATTCTTCAGGCCCCCATGCAGCGCTACACAGGGTAGGAATGGAAAATGGTTTTGCTTGATAAGCTGGTTTCCTAGCCTACAGATACATTTTCAAATAATCCAATTTTTATATAAAAATTTATAAATAAACACTGTTTTTAACTTTCAGTGTAACACAATCTTAGTGGCTTGGTTCGGTGGGTGAAAAGGTCAGTAATAAAAAGCTTTTCTCATTAATTAGCAAAATATTTGCCACGTATTTGTCAGATGTTCACACAACTTATAGGAAAATATATATTTCTGAAATACATTAATGCTGCCATCCTGAGATATTTGCTGATTTCTTTAAAGTCTAAGTTGGTTCCTGGAGACTAAAAATGGACATGGACTTAGAGAGAGCAGCACCAACTGTCATGAAAATAGGACACACTCTCAACCCACTCCTTATGTGCATAAAACCAGATAAAGATAAACAGAAAGATAATCGTTATTCTGACTTAACCAGTGATCATGTTATCAACTGTCACAATGGTTTTGGGTGTTATACACCGTTTACACAAGACTATGATGAGAGTTACAAGGAAGTGCATGTGTGAGGATGAGTGCGTAAACATTACATATTCACAGTTTTTTTTTTTTTTTTTTTTTAACAGCAAAGCAAGCCTCTGGCTACTTATGAACAAGGACAGAATGAGTCAGAGAGAAAGACAGGAAACGTACCTTCATGTGGGTGTGGGAACCAGATCTGGGAGTGGCCGCTGGAGTGGGGTCCACTGCGATAAGGGGGCGAAGATGGAGACGAGGGGGGGCCCGAGGGGTGGGATGGAGGTGAGCCCAGACTGCTGGCCAGAAAAGTGCCCATGAATGAAGCAGAGGAGTTCGCCATCAGCCCAGTGCCTGCAGGAAAAGGGACAAGCAGCGACAGGCAGGATGAGACAGTGAGATAAACCTTTGTGTTATGAGACAGGATGCTCAAACTGGCCAGAACAGATTTTATATCTTCTGATTCATGCAACATACCAGAATTTATTGCTAATCTTGGGTGTGGCAAATGGAAACTTTGAGTAATGAACATGGAAAGAGGCTTTGACAAAATATATTATTTATAAGTAGTAATTATAGTTATTTGTACTACGTACAGAAAATACAATCAGATAGATAGATAAATAGATAGATAGATAGATAGATAGATAGATAGATAGATAGATAGATAGATAGATAGATAGATAGATAACATTTTTAAAACATGGAAATTCCTAGCAAACAAACTAACAAACATTTGTACACCACCATGTCATCCTCCCCTTTCAAATATTTGACATCCCAGTAGCATCTGTCATAGACAAAAGTGGGATTTGTGGGATCATTGTCTTTTTTTTTTTAATTGTCAAATAAATTGTGAAATATTAAAACTATTTTATTCATCACTAACTTTAGCAAAGCTTAGCTTGCAGGATTTGATCCATAGTTTGCAACATGGTTTAATAATTTGGTATCAAAAAACAAAATAGAAACTTTTAAGTCTACTGAGTGAGATTACAAACTCCTAATGCTCCAAGACTAGTGAAATACTGAGCATTTGTTTTGAATGGAAAAACTGAGTGGTATTTAGCACCATGTCAGCAAATGGGCCCGGCATCAAATTCATATAATAACCAGAATCAGCCATTTAATAATATTTAATCAGGTTGGAGAAAAATCATGGTACAACACCATCAAATATAACTGGAATAAATCCTAGAACAATACAGCAAAGTATGTAAATGCATTGTGCTTTATTTGTACTAAGTTTTCTAAATCCAAAATGATGTAAGAAAATAGACATTTCTTTCATATTCATGTCCTGAATTTGAGATAAACTGAAGTCTATCTTCACCCCCAGGTACCTGATTATCAGGCTCACAATGTCAAAGGGAAAAAAAAAGCCTGAGAAACAGATTGAGGAAAGGGGAGTGGGAGATGAGAGATCAAGGAATAAAGGAGAAGAGCACATGCCAGGAAGATAAAAAAAAGAAAAAGAGCAAGAAACAAGCAAAAGGAAGTCA
>JAAGKR010002905.1:0-83552 GCA_011419295.1 Clarias macrocephalus
CACACACACATACATGTATATATTTATCATGTACAACCTTTTCTAACAATGTAATTTATGCAATTTCATATGGTAATAAAAATGCACTCAATAAACACTATGCAAACATCCAGTAAATGTACGTTACCATTTCTGTACGTTCTGATCTCAACAGAGTCATCAGACAAAAATGTGGACTTTCCACCCCAGCGCAGTTCAGAAACATGCTGACGTGATACATTGCCTTATTGATCACCTTTAGTTACACAGAGCCAGGGAACGTTTCAGAGTCCAAACACGGTCTAAATTCCTGTGCTGCTTTGTATTGTGAAAAATTACACTTATTGAATATTTTGAGTAGTTTTAGATTGTTGAGGAAAAGAATAGGAAAATTCAATTCACAGCAATATATCTTGTGCAGCTATATATCTAGTGATGCATTTAAATAACTTGAGCAAAAGTTGAGAAAGAAAATCCTTGGTTTGATCATTCTTCTGAAAAATGTTAGATTTTGCTTTTGTGTGTGGGAGAAAAAAAAAACGAATCTGCTGATTAGATGTACTGTAACTCCAGTCATTCATTGTTCATGAATATGTCCTCACTTTGAGTCAATTCCTTAAACTCAGATGTTCTGTGAAAAATCATCAACTAGCAAGATAAATCACTTTGCTCATGTTAGCTGGCTATTTTCAGAAAATTAGTTGGATATTCACTTTAAAAAAAAGGTCTAGAGGTCTAGAGAGAGCTGATTGGCCGAGCTCTCTCAGAGGGGAGGGATGAGAGGTACTTAGTGCTCCGACATTAATCACGTCTCTACAGCCAGTCAGGGGCGTCTGTGAGCGTGTGTTACTCCGCCCCCAACGGTGCGTGAGCGAGCAGTTCGAAAAGATGCGGTCGGCTGACGTCACGTGGTTCGGAGGAAACACGTGATAGTCTTCGGCCCTCCCGGCTGAGTGGTTGTAGTAGCCTTAATGTGGGAGCCCCCTAGTGACAGGGAGGAATTGGACACGACTAAATTAGGGAGAAAATCGGGGAAAAATCCAAACAACAACAACAACAAAAAATTATGACCAAATCTGAAATTCCTAGTGCTGACAGTTTCACTTATTGTCTATCTCGTTAAGCCTTGAAGCAAGCTACATCTTTGTGACAGCCGACTATTAACCAACTATGTACAGGTAACTGGCTATGGACTTTTAATCTATAATTCCACACTTGAATTCTATAGAATTTAGCCTGCTTAGTGGACCCTAAGATTATTACCCAAGTACAAGATTATCTCAGGTGTTTCAAGTTGTGGAATATTCAGTCTCTCCCATCTTCTCTGTGTAATGAATTTACTCTGAGACTCTGAGAATCAGATCTGTGATTTTAGTTTTGTGTGATTTATTTTGTTTGAGGTAAAGGAGCCAAGCTTACTGGGCACAAGCTACAATTTTATGCTTCCTGTGGTTTGTGTGTATATGTGCGTATATATATATATATATATATATATATATATATATATATATGTGTGTGTGTGTGTGTGTGTGTGTGTGTGTGTGTGTAGGGGCTAGCTTCCAGGCCTATTTCACACACAACTGAACTATAACTTAACTGCCTGTGAAAGTGAGAGTAGAGGGGGGAAAAACTGTATTTTATATTAGCCTTTGATGTCGAGATCAATGCAATGGGTTTGTCTTAATATTAACTTCATCATCGCCATTGCCATTAGTCGCTAGTTACAAGCAATGAGCCAGCTGCTGTAATGTGGCTTGTTAGAAATGCCCAGGTGGTGTAATTACCTGTGTCAATGCCAATGATTGTCTTTTGAGTTATCTGATTCATCCAAATATAATGGCAGAGCTGGGAAAGGACTCTGGGAAGATTAAAAGGATGTGGTTTATTAGGCTATGCAAATAATAATGTTCAGCTTTCCAAAACTTCTTTCCTAATTTGTTCCTGTTATTACTGATATTATAGCACTTAATAAAATAAGCACTTGCTTCTTTACCTCACCTTTTTCTTTTACTTATAAAAAAGTATTATATTTTATTTTACTTATAACCTGAAGAATCCTGAAGTGATCTCTGACTATTACCAAGTGCTCAAACTGTAGAGTCAGTTAGCTATTGTGCTGTTATGAAAAACAATCAATAGGTTCTAACCAATTAATATTATTAAAAAATTAAGTAATATTATTGGAACATATCTCTGTTTATGTGACCCGAGTTATTTCAATATATTTATTCAGCTAGAGATACTTTTATCCAAGGTGGTGTATACAGGATGTACAGGCAGAAAACAGATGATACAGTCAACGGCGATACAGTGCTGTGAGACAAACAGGTGCAAGACTCACAGGAAAGATATAATGCGCGCACACACACACAAAACCACAGGGTGGAATGACTGCTCCTAGTTAGAAATAAACACATTCACACATAAAAAGTGCCGAAACAAGCATCAGGGATGTGCACAGAAATGCTGAAGTGCTGTTCAAACCAGAAACAGGGAACCTCATATTTTACATCAGGTCCCAGCAGCTAAAGAGTGGGTTCACTCCTATTACTTTTACCTCAGATTACCCCTGAGGAGGACATACAGGGTGGGTAAAAATTAACCAGGCGATATTTAATGGCTATAGGACTTGGAGTATCATTGGAGTCATCATAAAAACCTGAGGTTCTCAACAATATCCCAAATGTCTTCCTTCAGAAGAATCCATCCCTGGCTGCTTGAGGAAACTGGTGGCGCCACCAGTGCATAGGTTGAAATGTAAATAATTTCACATGTACAATGTGAAAATTTTCACCCACCCTGTAGTATGTTGTTGTTTGTTATATACCTTTTTTTAATTTTATTATTTTTTATTTATTTATTTATTTTATAAGATCTGATTAAATGATGACGGCACGGTGGCATAGTGGTTAGCACTGTGGTCTCGCACCTCCAGGGTTAAAAGGTTATTTCCTGCCTCAGGTTTGTGTGCATGGAGTTTGCCTGTTCTGCCCTTGCTTGGTGGGTTTCCTCTGGTTACCCTCCTTTCCTCCCACAGTCCAAAGACATGCAAATTAGGCATGCACAAATTGCCTGTAGTGTGTAAACATGTGTGTGTGTGTGTGTGTGTGTGTGTGTGTGTGTGTGTGTGTGTACCATGCGATGGACTGGCACCTTGTCCAGGTTGTCCCCCAGCCTCATACCTTTGGAAACGGGGAATGAATGACTCATTGGATAAAGGTTTTCCCGAATATCATTAAAAAGCCATAAAATAATTCGGGTCTTGGGCTAGCATGAAAACAGGAGCAGTGTCAGGTTATCTAACAAATATTACCAAGGCCAAAAGAATGATATAACATTAACCTTTATAATTACGTTGAAAGTGTTCAGTGCAAACGAGCCTCATGATGCTGATTATGCGATTCATTTTAGGTTTGATAAATATTAATATTTATATATATATAAACAAGCAATTCAACCAGATCAGAATGTATATTCTCCCCCTCTCACTCTCATCGTCTATACCGTTTTATCCTGTATACAGGGGGCCTAGATATATAATTTAAAATAACCGTTGTTATTACTGTAGATGTTTTCTGTGGTCTTCTGAGACTTTAGGTCTTTCCTGAGACTACGGCACATTTTCCTGGTCCAATTTCATTCTTTCTTTATTTTGCTCCCCTCTCAAACTCTGTCCACTGTAATGCAATGTTTTACATGTTTCTCTGTGCATTAGCCCTTACCTACCACATACAGCAGTACATTATTGCTTCCCTGTCAGAAATGACACTCAGTCATGCTTAAGCTTGTTTTGCTGCCTATTTTCCAATTATAACCTACTTTTACACAGAATCTTTCATGCATGCCATTCAGAAGCAGCTCAAATGTGCTAAAACATAAAAAAACATGATCAGAACTGTTTTAAAATCCCTTTTTTTTTATGAACCAGGCATTATCTTGGGTGGGAAATTGTTTCGTTTACAATGTCAGCCAAGTGTGTCTTTGTGCTTGTCTACCTGACAAAAGTTGCTCTGGTATCACACATTAGCCAGTGATGAACAAATTGCATGTTAATAAATGGCAGTCACTTAAAAAAATTTACTCACCAGTCGCGCTCATGGCACAGCAGATTAACTAAGATTAATTAGGATTTTGTGATGCCCATAAAACTCCATAAAATGCAAAACTTCTGACAATTAGAAAATGATGACTAAAGTGTTTAAAAAATTGCACTAATTTATGCTTTGTGTTACTTCCATTAAAGTAATTTAGTACAAATGAAACAAATACACAATTTATACTTTATACAATTTATATACAGAATATAATAACTGCAGTTAAGTGCAGTTTGTACTACAGTATTTTTGAATACATCATTTTGACTGGTCACCAATTTTTACGCAGGGGTGGATATTTCGGGAACCGTGCATTGTAGAGACGCGGGACTGGTATCGTCGGAAAGCTCAGAAAAGTTATTGATATAACTGATATTGATATAATATTGATATAACTTCATAGTTTGGTGTATATTAATACTCCAGCTTAAATACCCCTCAGACAATCCCTGTTTCATATCTCAAATCCCTTTGTTTTACTTCTCCTCCAAATGTCGTGTTTCAGTGTCTATATAAATGAGCCACACCCCACCAGAGAGCAGCCGAAATGACTGAGCAAAATTCCAGGGGAGGATCTTTTCTTATATGAGGTCATAATAAGGGAATATCTAATTGGCTTGGTTAACACTTCCATTCCGGTCGGGTCAATTTTGACCCATTTTGGGGTTTGACAGAAATAAAAATATCCTAAATGTATTTCTTTTAGACTGAAATTTGATGACTTCTCTTGAAGTGACCCAAAATACACAAAAATGAAAATATTTTAAAATATAACACTTTTTCATTCTGGGTAAGATTTGACCCATATCCATTAAAAATGTATTTTAGATTTACGAGTGTATGTTAAATCAAGGATAATGGTGGGAATCTTGGAACTGTGAAACATTTTGATTAATTGCTGGGTTCTTAGGCAAAATTGTAAGTGAACCAACTCCCTTGGCTGAGAAGCAACCACACTCATGAACAGCCTCAGGATGCTCACCTTCATACATTTCAACAAAGGCAGCAAAGAAGCCACTTCTCTCCAGGAAGAACATCAGGGACAGACTGATATTCTGCAAAAGTACAGGGTCTGGACTGCTGAGGACTGGGGCAAAGCCATTTACTCTACGAATCCCCTTTCCAGTTGTTTGGAGCATTCGGAAAAAAAGCTTGTCCAGAGAAGAAAAGGTCAGTCCTGTGTCATGCCACAAGTAAAGCATCCTGTGACCATTCATGTGTGGAGTTCCTTCTCAGCCAAGGTAGTGGGCTCACTCACAATTTTGCCTACAAACACAGCCATGAATAAAGAATGAAAAAACATCCTCAAAGAGCAACTTCCCCCAAACATCCAAGAACAATCTGGTAACGAACAATACCAACTTGCCATAAGACAAAAGTGATAACTAAACATAAAAATTTTAGGTCCATGGCCAGGAAACTCCCCAGATCTTAATTCCATCCAGAACTTCAGTCCTCAAGAGGCGGATGGTCAAAAAAAAAACCCACAAATTCTGACAGGCTCCGAGTATTGATTATAGATGAATGGCCTGTGATCAGTCAGGATGTGGCCCAGAAGCTGATTGACAGCATGCCAGGGTGAATTGCAGAGATCTTGAAAAAGGAGTGTCAACACTGCAAATATTGACTCTTTGCATACATTTAATGTAATTGTCAATAAATGCCTTTGACACTTATAAAATGCATGTAATTATACTTCAGTACATCATAGTAACATCTGACAAAAAGATAGAAAACTCCATAGCAGCAGACTTTGTTAAAATTAATATTTGTGTCATTCTTAAAACTTTTGGACATGGCTGTAAATACCATGTATGTGTGTATTTTTTTATGGGACAGCAGTGACAGTGTTTAAGGGGGAGCTTGAAACTGTCCCGAGAACCGTCTGCATTCCCACCACATTGGCCCAGATACTCGCAGTAACATGCACCTGCTGGTCTTTGAGGCATCATGGGTGGAATTATGATAAATAGTAAAACAGCATAAGAGTTATCATACATAATAAACGGCAGGAACAGAAGTCATGCAGAGGTCAGAGGGTGCCTTAACACAGCTAAGCAAATATTAAATAAAATTATGGCCAGCTTGTGATGCACGTTCCAGTTATGCTTGGAAGATACAAGTATATACTGGGAATCCAGCTGGGGGAACCTCAAAGAGAGAGAGAACAAGGCATGAGTGTTGTGTTACAGAAGGAAAAAAGGGCTAATGTGACATGGGACAACTTCTTCACCTCCTGAGCTTGGTCAGGAGCTTCTAAAGAAGAAAATGACAATGGTTGGCATTGTGAGGTGGAACAAGCCTGAGCTGCCACCCACTCCGATGACAACAAAGGGGAGTGAGTTTTTTTTCCTCAAAGTTTGCTTTCACCTTGGCCAATGCAGGAAAAAGGGCAAAACAAGCAGGGAATGTTTTTGTTTATTATATTTTTGGATTGTACACTCACTGACACACATGAGACACATCTGAACATCTAAAACTGAAGCGAATGTTGCATAATAGGTTCCTTTTAAAATGTAAACCATAATACATATGAACATATAATAACTGAAACAGGATAGTCATCAAATTGCTGTACTTGAAGTGGAATGACACACTCCAGACTGTATATATATATAAAATGCACTTTTACACAAACAGGTGAGTGCAGGATATGAGTGTTTGTATGAGCTAATTCGATTTTCATGAATCTACAAACAGATGTGTTCAGTAAATTGAGCGCTCCGTGTAAATGTAGGAACTAGCAAAACTGCCATGTTCTCACTGCCTAGGTCTGATGCCAGTTTTTTAGTGCAGTAAATGCGGTTGTAATGGCGATCTATGTTTTCTTGTTCTTCGCCATTTCTATAATTATTCAATAATTCTATAATATTTGACACGTAAAACCACAAAACTTGTAGTGTATCGGTTTATTCTTTTTTGTCTGAATGCAAACACTCAACAAATTAAACTTAAGAACTATTTACACTTTTTTAAGCTTCAAATTAAACGTGGTTTCAAAGAACGGTCAAAAGACTGTCTAACACCGAGTCCTTCCTTCTTCTAATAAATCAAACACTAAACGGTTGCTACCGTAAACATATGAAATTGACCTATGACCTTTACGTAAGCCAATAGTCACAAATATGTCACAGATATGTCACAAAAAAGGTTACATTTACGTCTACGTAATAATGAAGTTAAATACTATGAAGATTTATTAAAAATGTATTTTATGGCTCCAACAGCGGTAATGTAGTGATGTTGCATTCACCCCTGTAAATAACCCAAAATGCATATTGGAAATTTGATTTATTTGTCTTCTATACTGCTTATTCTGTGTACAGTGTCACGGAGGCCCAGGAGCCTATCCCGGGAGCTATAGGGGGACACACAAACTACAGCTAATATGGAAACAAAAATGAACTTAATCTGCATGACTGTGGGAGGAAACCGGAGTCCTCGGGGGAAACCCACCAAGCAGGAGGAGAACATGGAAACTCCATGCACACAGACCAGAGGAGGGAATCAACCCCGGACCCTGGAGGTGCAAGGCAACAGTGCTAACCACTAAGCCACCAAGCAACTGTAAATTGGATAAATTCTTATTTAATGTGGCTTTTTGAGTCTATTATGAGATCAACAATTGTACATGACCTTCGTGTTTCATGTTGTATGTGAATTAGCATAATTCCACTTTTGTGTTTTCAAGTTGAGTGGATATGTGTTTATTATACAAAGTTATATAATATAGGTGTGTGTGAGTAATGAAGACTTTAACTCGGAATATGCATATACATGTAGACTCCAGCTTGACGGAGAAATACACCCGGAAGGCGGTAACGCGAGTTCAAGTTCAGCCGTATACTTTTTTTTTTTTTTTTTCCCTCAATAATGACCACTCTTCACTCACTAGAGCCCCTAGCGGTCAAGGTCGACACTGCAGCGGGAATTTGGCGCTAAAGATACAACATCCTCTCCCGGTCTAGAGAGCAGAGCTGCTCTAATTTACGCTCTTAATCCAGCAAAGCGCTCCGTCGGCGAATAAACTCATGAAACATTTCCAGCAATAGTAACTGCTGCCACTGGGCTGTTCTATCCGCCTCTGTTAATCTCTTCCTCGCGAGTATTTCCCGCTATCTCAGTCTCAGGAATAAGAATGATGAGGTAAGTGCTTCCGGTCGCCATCTTGTCGTTGAACAGTGCTGAGCACTGTGTGGGTTTGTTTGGAATAATCGACCACGATCTCTTTTCATTTTTTAGTTGTTAAAGCTTATTGTACAAAATGTCTAAGCGACATCGGTTGGATTTAGGTGATGATTATTCGTCGAGCAAAAAGAGATCGTCAGACGGGTAGGTTTAATGCAAAATTATGTGTTTGAACGTTTGTTGTCCTCTGCGCGGTGTCCGGCCCGGCCGATCAGCCTCTTTGTGACGGAATAGCCATGCATTGGAGCTGCCCACACGTTAAAATTAACTGGATTTCATTATGATTTGTACCATTTTCTAATATATTTTTGTATTATGAAAGATAACCACGACACCAGTCGATTAGCTCGTTTTGTATCGTTGCCCAAACGCTGCCGCAACACGTGGGTCTTTGCCTCGACTGGTGCGGTTAGCGCTGGAGCTTAGCGCCGCAGGCCGTATCGCCAATCGATACCTCACTCAACATTATGTGCACTACATAGTGCGTAGATTTGTCTATTCGTCTATAAGGTGTAGTGTCCTAGTGAAGGGTGTATGCGCTGAGTTTGGGATACAGCCCGCGCTCTAGCCTAGCTAACTTAAAACAGTTTGTTCTCTTTGGTCTGTTTTTTTATTCCATCGCTTTTAAAAATAACAGTTAATTGTATTAACACGGATCGTTTATCTTTATAGCGAATTAAAACGTCCAATATGGGAAGATAATTCTAAACAACCGCTTAGTCCTGGTGATAAGTGTGTGCTAGCTAGTTAGCTAGCTAACGTGTTTGCCGCCACCCGGTATTCCAACAAAACAGCCAGCGAGTTAGCTCGGTAGGTAGTGACTGTTTGTTTTAATAAAGAATTTTTGGCAGACTAAATAATAAAAAAAAACAAATGTGAAGTTTTCTAATGCTTCTAAAGTAGCAGCCTTTATGAAGTAGTATTTTGTTTCACCCACTAAATATGAATGTGCTAAGGCTAAGCAGCGAGCTTGCTAGTACCTGCGGCAGTGGAGTTCACTATGGCTGACCGTTGACAAGTGCTTGAGGCAGAATATCATGTGCTTAAGTGTGGAAGGAATAAATCGAAACGGTGTGCTGTCATTGTGGTTAAAAAAAAAACATTTCTTAGTTGCCTGGTTATCAATCACACGTGTTAGGCTGTACCTGTAAGAAGTATGGTACTGACTGTAGAGAGTGAGTTTTTTATTTTTATTTTTTTTAACTAAACCATAATTTGCCAGCTCTCATTTAGTGTGTCTGTCCAGATACAGTTGTGTTTTTTATTCACTCTGTTAGCATTGGTTTTTGCTGTGATGGGCACACTTGAGCCAGCATCACATACACACAGCCATGTGCTGACCATGCCCCAGCAGCTCGTGCAGCTGCTTAAATCTTTCAGGGTTTTCTGTGTAATAGAATTGACGTCGCACCGGTCAAATAATATCTGGTTCATGTTAGAATGTCTGTATATCCATATAAGATCTGACTGTTTGTTTTTAATTCTCATTTGTCGCTTCCACCCCCTACAGAAAAGACCGTGACAGAGATCGAGATGAACGGTCAAAAGACCGGGACCGGGATCGTGACAGAGATCGGGACAGAGACAGGGAGCGGGACAGAGACCGGGAACGGGACAGGGACAGCAAAGCTCCCAACTCAGCTGTGAGCGTGGGCGCGGTGTCTGGAGGCGGGATGATTCCTCTGAAACAGGCAGCTATCCATCAGCAGGTCAATCCCTTCACCAACCTTCCCCACACGCCACGCTACTACGAGATCCTCAAGAAGCGCCTGCAGCTTCCTGTCTGGGAGTACAAAGAGCGTTTCCATGAGATCCTCACACGCCATCAGAGCTTTGTCCTGGTGGGAGAGACCGGCTCCGGAAAGACCACACAGGTTTGTTAGATGGCAGACGCACGCATACACACCCACACATACATACATAGATGGCTGGGAAAGACTTGATGTAATCTAGAGTAAAGCACTGATTTATCATTAAGTCATCTCTGTCAAGTATCTCATATAATCTATGTTGATTTTTAGGTTTGTCAGTTATAATAAATGTTTAAGTAAAACATTGCTGTAGCCCTCAAAGCTCAGAGTATTTTAGCCATTATTTGTTTTACTATTTCTTTTTTAATAGACATGTATAGGGCTCAAGATTGTGCAGTATAGAGTGATGTAACCTTTTTTTTTCCAGCACTAAATAAGCAATATGATGAACTGGATTTTAGGTCACTTTAACCGACTACTCAAATAATACTGACCCCAAAAATTTGAAAATGGGTCACATAAGCAAAAATACACAATCACTTTTTTTTTTATCATCATAATATGCAAATTTCTAAATTTTTGCTAAATCATTCCCATCTTCTAGTAGTTAATGAGTACTGAATAAAGTAATGAGAACTTTTTTCTACTTGCCAAATCCAAAAACGCAAGTACGCCGTTTGTAGTCTGAAGCTTTCCCGTTAAGCAGATAAGCAATGCTGCCATATGAGCACATGTATCTTTTTAATCATCATTGACCTATTCTGTGTTTCCAGCACACATCTGTACCCCTTTAATTAAGCATTAATCACACAACTGTAAACTTCCTTCAGAAGTTAAATGTCGCTTAGATATGTTTTATATATATATATATATATATATATATATATATATATATATATATATATATATAATTTTTTTAATGATGTTATCCAACATAGAAAAAGAAATTGAGACCAGTAAACTCCATCAAACTTAGATCTGCTTATAAGGCAAAATCTCAGACTCTAAAACGAAGTGTGGAAAAAGTTTTCTTTTCAACATGTTTTGTGGAAACATTTCTTTCCCACAGAAAACAATTGCACTGATTTGCACTAGTAAGTAATGAAGTCATAGTTGAAAATAAGCTGCATGTGACGGATCAGTTAAACTAAATTATATTTCTATTTATACATCTACACTGCCTGACCCCAAAAAAGTCTCACACTTCAAGATGTCATTTGACTACATTTAGCTTTGGCATAGTGCGTTGTCCAGTTCATGTATGAATTTAATTCCTTATGCTCCCAGAACCAATATTTCACTATTTGAGTCCTGGAGTATACCCGTTCCATCAGAGAAGAAAAATATAGATGTGACAACCTGGTCATTCAGTACATTTAGGTCATCAGCTGACTTCATTCTATTGCCAAATAACCTTGCTGAGCCTGGCCCTGACCAACTGAAGCTCTGACCAGATCATAACACTGCCTCCAGAGGCTTGTACAGTGGCCACTATGCATGATGTGCATCGCTTCATGCGCTTCCCTTCCCACACTTGCGTGCCCATCACTTTCGAACAGGGTCAGTCTGAACACTTCAGACCACATGACCTTTTTCTTTTGTTCACAAGTTCAATCTTTATGCCTCCTAACAAACTGAAACTTTTTTACTGATTAGTCTCACTAATAAGTGGTTTTCTTTTGGAGTTACAGCAGTTTAGTCCCATTAAATATTGTGATTCTTGTCAGTTTTTATTTTACAGATCAACACCAAGTGTTTAAGTGATCTCCATTAGTATTTCTGCCACGATGGTGAAAGTTCTTAACTGTCCAATAGGGGTGGGCAGTTATTTTTTAACACTTGAGAAACCCATGCTTGTTGGAGGGGGCAAACAAACTTTGTCTTCCTATACCTCAATTTTACCACTTAAGATTAAATATAGAAAACATGCTGTGCATTTACACTTATTCTTTAGCATGTATCAGAAATTACTCCAAACAGCATCATATTAGGAACATTAAATAAAATTATGGAGGAGGCTTTGAAAATATTGTATGTAAAGCAGCACAACTTCAGGGATATATTCATACATACGTCCCCATTCTGTATTCCTTAGCAGCCAAATGTAAATTAAGAAAAATAATCCAAACCAGTACATCATCTCCTGATATGACCTTCACATGCACATAATGCTGTTTTCAAATGAAGATGTTGAATCCACTGCTGCTTCCCAATGCCAAAAAAACAAAAATCTTGACTAAACAATACTGTTATTGTACAGGCAGAACAAATGTGATGCCCCCCCCCCCCTTTACAGAATAAAACAAAAAAACAAAAAGCTAGCCAAGTGTTGTGGGTCCTTACTCTTTTGACAAAGTTCTGCATTTCTCAGTGTCTTGTCATAAAGTGACACCATAAGTTGTAGTCCTTTAACACAGCCATGTTCGTTGCAAACTAAACAGGCGGCTTTTCCACCGATGTCCATGAAAAGCTATGACTTATTAAAAGCTGGACTTTCGACATCAGCCTTACGCCTTATAGTGCACATTGCAGTGCAACACTTGAAGATGAAAATGCAGACTCACACAACCTGCTCTAGTTGTGTCAGTCACCTCAGGCTCAGTAGGTGGTCCTGCGACCTCAAGCATCATTCATGTGTTTCACTGGAATTTATTAATAAAATCCAATTTCAAAATTTTTTTTCGATTAAATAAAATCATCAGTAAATTAGTGTGGTTTATCTTTGTCCTCGCTGGCCAGACAGAAATGTTACAATAGACCTGGGCAGTGTATAGTTCATAACCCAATCCTGCTTTTTTAAAAATCGCCTTTCGTTGTTTTCTTTGCTTGGTTCGGGCCAGTAATTTGATCCTTCTGAAACGGCTTCTTTTTTTTCACCAGGCAGCGTACTCGCATTTTTTTGTCCATAGTACAGATTCTTCTCTCTCAAAAAAACCAAAGGGTGGAAAATGCTGTACTGTTAATGCAAACGACAAACAGCTGCCTTAATGAGTCTCAGAGTTGTCAAGCGAAGACCTGTATTCACAAAGAACGTGATTAGTGCCCTGCAGCATGTTTCTAAAAAAAAGAGAGGCACCGCATTAATGAATGCTGATTTTCGGTTCGGCATTGAAAGGAGCAGTGCCTTATTTGCATCATTTCTGCTTATGCTAATAAGTAGAGCTGTAATTCAGGCTGCAGTTACGGGCTGAGCGATATGATGCTCACAGTCTAACATCAGTACCTCTGTTATGACTGCTATCCCGATCGTTTGTTTTATTCCAGATGCAAAATGTTTTATTCCACATGCATTGAGATGCTCTTATTTCCACCCTCCCTCTCCTCAGATAAGCTGGCGTTACACCTATAAACTGGCCAGAAAATGTAATTTTCTCATTGACTGACTGACTCGTTCAATCACCTAATGACTCTCTCACTTACTTAGTTACTTACTACCCAGCCAGCCTTTGGACTGCTAGTACAATGTGTGTGTTTACTGCAGAGATGAACAAATGATTATTAAGTGCTTGGTATACTGTGTGTAATGTTGATTGCGTGTGTGTATCCCCACAGATTCCTCAGTGGTGTGTGGATATGGTGCGTTCCCTGCCGGGGCCCAAGCGTGGCGTAGCCTGTACTCAGCCCCGCCGAGTAGCAGCCATGAGTGTGGCACAGCGAGTGGCAGATGAGATGGATGTCATGCTGGGACAGGAAGTTGGCTACTCTATCAGATTCGAGGACTGCAGCTCGGCAAAAACCATTCTCAAGTGAGTCCGTACATGAAAAGCCTGAACAGGAAAGTAATGAACGTTGGCAGCTTATTAGAGTGCGTGTAGAATATTTCCCACGTGTGATTTGTGGTATTCTTTGGAGTCTTTCTCACGATTATGTAAAACGTCATAGATGTGTGTCTTTTTTTTAAAACATGATGTGTGCAGCTTTAGCCTTGCATGAAAAAGGTAAGAACTGGTGTAGTTCTGCAGTCGTGCATTTGTGAGCAGGGTATCGTGTGCGCACGTTTGTGTAGGTGTCGAAGAGGCAGTGACGTATCTAACACTTCATTTACAAATCACGAACAAGCAAAACACACCAAGTCCAGGGAACCAAAAATAAAGGAGAGCTCTGGGTTTTATAAAAGAAATGATGAAAGAAAATCGCTACTTTGTGTCAGTACTGGAATTGCATTAGAAACACAGAAAGCAGTGTGTAATCATACAGACTGATCAGTCTGGCGTTTATGATGATGGCTGTAGTCAGTGTAAAGTCTCACATGCCACAATAAAACAAACCTGTTTCTCAACCCCCCACCGGCCTGGGTGAGAGTGTTCTCTCGTTTTCAAAAGCCGTTCTACGGCGGGTTTTCATTAGTTTTAGGTGCAGGACATTTGTTCAAGTATTGCACTTTCAGTTCAGGGAGAATGGGGCAGTGTGCAGAGGTCTATAGGAAATGGGAACCCTTCTGATTTCTGTTTCCACATGATGTTTTTGTGTTACAGTTAAGGTCTAATTAGAATCATGGATGACGGTTCGCAACATCTGCTTGTGTTTCCAGTTGTATAATCAGACCCTCATCACCACCACAGCAGATTAGTGTGTGTCTGGATCTACATGACACCTGATTTTTAAGTCTTTAAGTGTGTGCATAATGTTAGCCCATAACCCCCCCCCCCCCCACCTTTTGTGCAGAAAGACAAACAAAATAAGTGCAGAAGTATGAACCAGCTTTTAATGTGTACAGTTATGTCCAAGTTTTCATCTCTCTGCGACTTAACTGTAAAATGTTCTAGCCATATTATATATATGTAAACAAACCACAATTCTCACTCCGGTATTGGCGCCACTACAGGAAACAATGCCAAGGAAAGAGAGCCCACTGGAATGGAAATGCCTCATAAGCCAAGAAAAATCCTTGTTGTACTTAAAACACGTGCTCTTCCTCAGCCAGCTACTGATGGTGAACACATCAGCATGTTCATTGCCAGTTCTCAGTTCTTGATGATTTTTTAATAATTTTTTTAAATTCAGAAATGGCATTGGGAATGATTTATTAAAAAGTATTTATGCTTGCAAACAATGACATGGCTTAGGTGTATATTTATAAATTGTGTCTAATAGATAGGTGGTACGGTGGCGATGTTAGCACTGTGGTCTCGCACCTCTAGGGTCGAGGGTTCGATTTCCGCCTCAGGTCTTTATGCTGTGTTCTCCTTGTACTTGGTGGGTTTTTTCCAGGTACTCCAGTTTCCTCGCACTATAGGCTAGTTGTTGTTCCCAAATTGCCTGTAGTGTTGATGTGTACCCCTCCTCGTGCCTAAAGTCTCCTTGGACAGGCTCCAGGCCCCTCGCATCCCTAAGCGGTATAAAAGATGAATGAGAAATGAATGAATGTCATATAAATGCAGTGTGTTCATAATGCTTTCAAAACATGGGCTGATATATTATGAATAAATTCAGACTCACACTTTGTCTGTTTCTTCCCCAAATCTAGGTACATGACTGATGGTATGTTACTCAGAGAGGCCATGAACGACCCGCTGCTCGAGCGATACGGAGTAATTATTCTGGACGAGGCTCATGAGCGCACACTGGCCACAGATATTCTGATGGGTGTGCTCAAAGAAGTCGTTCGACAGAGAACAGACTTAAAGGTAGGTGTGTGTGCATGTGACAGACAGAGAGGGAGAGAAATCCGAATCTTTTTAACATTGTTTTTTCAGTCACGTTGTACAACTCGTCTCTTCATTTTAGTTTCAGTTTAAGCTGGGGAGGGAAAAAAATAGATAAGCAGATGTTTTTCAGGACCACTTAGTGACAGCTTAGTGTCTGTTGCGGAAGGGATTCTGTAACATGATCCTGTCACCTGAACCCTGGAACCTCATCAAAAGTTATTTCCTTGGTAGCTGCTTTGAGCGACTGAGCGCTGATATGTGATTCTGCCGATGTTCCGCTCCATGGGAGAGCAGCACGACGCCGCCGCTGCAGTCGGGAACGTTATCCGGAGTAGAGTACCGCCTTATCCAGTGTCTCTCCCGTTTTTTCTTTTTAACCGTTGGTTTCAAGGCAGTGTTTCTTTATTTCAAGTTTGGTTGGCCGAAAAAAAAGGCCACATTGAATGGTCATTAATTAAGAGGAATTATGATCATTACTCTCTAAAGCTCATTAATTTGGAATCGACCCAAATCAGTCTTTCTTTTAGTGATGTGTGATGGCTGAGAGAGTTTTTAGTTGTGCGTAAACTTTAAGCTTGATTCATTAAAAAGAAAAATATCTTTTAATAGTGACCATCTTGTGGACGTATCCCCGCACTTTGCTGCTTCTCTTTTAACTTTTTCTGGCACTCTCTAATGAAGCTGCTATACTGCTGAAAGCACTGACAGCTGTGTGGCTGTTTGTTCTCAGACTAATGCGGCCATTACTCTGGGAAATGCAAAAGGCCAGTCTGATTTTTTTATTTTATTATTTTTTTTCTCCAAGCAGAGTTTATTCTCCCCTCCGGTCACCCCATTTTAAAGCAATCAGCCCTCAGGGAGTAGAAGCATGTCGCCATTTATGGCCACGATGTGCCGAACGTAGTTCTCATAAAGCAGATGGGTAATGACCGCTTGTTGTCAGGATCAAATCAAAGGTTCTACATTTGTTCAGGATGTGTTAAATGAGGTCTAGGTGACTACAAAATGAACTCCGCTCCTCATCTTCTCATATAAATTTGAAGTTAAATGTCCCTCGGTAAAGAGCAATTATGATGTCTCATAGTGCAGAAAGGCACTGAGGTGGACCTTGGAGTGTTGTGAGTGAAAGCGAGGTTAAGTTTTAGATAGAAGGGGTTTCAGGGAAGATTAGACATTGCCCAAGCGGCAGAATGCGGTAGGTGTAGCCCCCAGAGTGTCGTACCATATCCGCAGCCTAAAGAATGATTCAGTGGCTTACTTTTTACATTTTTTTTTTTAGTGAAACAGCTGAGAATTTTTTTTTCTCTCTCTCGCTAAAATGTGACTGCAGGTTTATTATTTAGCAAAATCATTCCTTCCCATCAGTAACCACTGAGCTTGTGGTAACTTTGTTCTCTTTGCTTCAGGTTATCGTCATGAGCGCCACCTTGGATGCCGGAAAGTTCCAGGTGTACTTCGACAGCTGCCCCTTGCTCACCATCCCCGGCAGAACGCATCCCGTTGAGATCTTCTACACGCCGGAGCCCGAGCGCGACTACCTGGAGGCGGCCATCAGGACGGTCATCCAGATCCACATGTGCGAGGAAGACGAGGGAGACGTTCTGCTGTTCCTCACAGGACAGGAGGTGAGGCCATTTCACTTAGGAGATCTCGTGGTACGGCGTTAGCATTCTGAAACTGCCCAGCTGGTACATGGAGAAAAGCAGGTGCTGGAAGCGATGCGTAATGATTCCGATAAAACGGTCGTCCTCTCGCACCATGCAGCTTGCTCGCGCCGCACAAACAGTGAGTCAGTGGATTCGCAGACTGAAACCTCAGCTAGAATAAAGTGCGAGATGTGCACCATCCCGGAGCGTTTCAACCTTATGATTCATGCCCGCAAAAAACACGTTTTGACCTTGTCTCTCTCTGTGGCTGTAAAATCAAGCTTTCCGCGGTACGAACCCCTCGGTTATAAACGAGCACATAGACGTAACGGCCGTGTGTAAACAAACTGCTTTTTAAATAAAGACGTGCACATTAATTTTGCTCAAACGCCTCTATAACATCTTCCCTGAGCTGAGAAGATCAGCGCTGAGATTGATACGGGCCACAGACGCAGCTGGCCTTGGTGCTTGGGTAAAGAGCCAGCATGTGTGATTGCAGCGTGTGTGTGACCCAAATTCAGGCCTGAAATTAAGTCATTTGTTATTTTTATTTTTTTCCCTTTCTTGCAACTGGTGTTCACCCAAGTGGAAGTGGGACTTGGATGCTCGGCCAAAATGATAAATACGGTCACAGATGATGGGTCAGCAGTGTCCTGCTGCATTTTTTTTGTGTGCGCGGCCGTGCTTTTTGTACTGTTTCATAAGTATATGGACAGGGGACGGTTTTCGTTCTTTTAGTTCCAAGGCGCAGCTCATTGAAGAAATCAATCAAAAGATTAATGAACACTTGGAACGCTCCCCCCTCCTTTGAGCTTAGCTTCAATATATTTCTTCATAACCTTCATGTCATTTCAAGTACAACTTTGGGGCTGTGTGCTTTAGTCCTCGCATTCAGATTTGCTCAAATAACGACTACTTTCAAAGTTTAGAATACATTAGCGTTATTTTGGGAGTATTTTATTTTGTCTACATGAATCCAGATGAAAACACTGAAGTACTAATCGCTTAAAAAAATAGTTATATAACTCTTAATATTTTACAGTAGCAGTCTCGATGATGATCTGTAATAATCTGATATAATCTTACAGTCTAAATCATCTGACATTGTTACAGGTTTCCAATTTTTTTGTGCGTTTATTATTTTTTCCTGCAGTTTTATTTAGATTTTATTTCTTTTCCTTGTTTTCTTTGTATAAAATACAATGCAGTCTCATGCAGGAATGGATCCTTCGTATTTTCTCCGTCTTAAACAAGCTTTCTACAAAAGAAAATCTGTTATTTGTACAACTGCAGTGGCTCGAATTAGTCCCAAACCAGCTTGCATCTGTTCCAACTAATTTGCATCTCCACTGGGCAGATTAAAAAGAGCGTTTCAAGAATGTTTATACCGAGCAGTCGAGTCAGTGGGCTGGTGTTGGTGGTGGCGTCCCAGGTGCAGTCGCACTTGTCGGGCACAGCCCCCCGGCCCGTCTCCCCCGGTGCCAGTTCCTCCGACAGCTGCTGCATCCCCAGAGCTAATGGTCTATTAATACTTTAGCTAATTTGATCAATCAATTCACATTTACTCTGTCTCGAGCTGCCATGGTAAGGCTTTGATTAAAAGGCACATGGCCACCAGCACGATTTACACACACATTGTACCCCTGGGAGTAAGTCTGTGTGCGCTAGGACTACCACATGGCCCCAAAGCTGTGCTCGTATATTTGGTATAACACTAATGCCAGACCCAACATGGGCTGAATAATAATTGCCATCTCTTTACTCGGGAGTGGAAATGAATCCATGGGCCTTCCTCGGACCTCACAATCAGTCTCTTTGATCAGTCTTGGGGAAATATAGATTAGTAGAGGTTGCTGCAGTGTTATTAATCTGCTCTCCTTGTATGTGAGGGGGGGGGGAAATAATCATGCTATTTGTTTGACAAGAAAGATCTGACTGAGTGCTGGATCTGTAACCAGAGAGAGTTGCAATACACACATTGGCCTCAGGGTGGTGGTAGTGTATAGGTAGTAATTATTTTCTTTTTTTTTTTTGATCCATAATGTTTCGGTAAGAATAAACGCTGTATCTGAAAGCCTTATAAGGTGTAATCTTTTTCTGATGTCTGAATTAAATCTCGACCTGGCCAGACCCTCCCCAAATTCTAACGCGTATGAAGAACTGTTTGCAAATCGTTAGTGTTAATCTGCTCGACTCCAGCAGTCTGAAAGTCTGCATTAGACTTTGTCCGTGTTGTTGTGTCATTGTCTATCCACTTGTTTAATCAATGGAAATTTATTTTAGCTTTTAGAAGCATTTCACAGTCTGTTACCACAGCTGTGTTTGTAAATCTTAGTGTTGGTTGTCAGATTTTTCGCCGGTTCCTCGAGGCCCCGTTTGTGGGTAAGCTCAGTATGTCTGCAGTGTTTGCCCTCACTTAACCAATCCTTTGTGACTTGCTTCTGTTTATGCACCAGTGCAGCTTTCTCATTTCACATTACCCTTACTACATTGCCATCTGGAATAATGAACCCTGTGTGTGTGTGTGTGTGTGTGTGTGTGTGTGTGTGTGTGTGTGTGTGTGTGTGTGTGTGTGTACTTGTGACTATTGCTTTAGACAGCAGAACCACAGGAAGTTCATCCAAGCAGCATGCTCTCCAGGTTTAATTTTCTCATCCATGTCGCAACTAGCTCACAAAGTACACTTGATCTAAAGCACCGAAGCCTCAGCACTGTTTGTGTTTTATGCCTCTGGAATCTGTTCCAGGACTAGTTAATGTGATATTTGGGGAAATTAGGGGTCAGAAGGAGTTTAAATAAAATAAAAAAAAGGAAGAATTTACTACTCGCCCATGCAAACAAAGCCTTAAAAACATAACACATTTCTGCTTTGTTGCTAAAGGCAGATTGTTGTCGCTCTGCAGTACCGGGTATTACCAGGCCACTCAAGCATCACTTGTTGAGTCTTCTTTTTACCTTTCAGGAAATCGACGAAGCCTGCAAGCGGATCAAACGGGAAATCGACGACCTGGGCCCCGAAGTGGGCGATATCAAAATCATCCCCCTCTACTCCACGCTACCACCGCAGCAGCAGCAAAGGATTTTTGAGCCGCCGCCACCTCGTAAGCCAAATGGGGCCATCGGTAGAAAGGTAAAAAAATATATATTCAAACAACCTTCTTCTCGATCATTCGTTACTAATAAGAATGAGACAAAGAGGAGGGAAACGGCATAAGAAACTCTCAGAATGCCGAGTGGTGCTAGGACGTCGTTAAAGTCTCGTCCTTGCCTCAAGCTTTGGTGCAGCATTGACTCACAGCATATGTTGTTGTGGGGTTTTTTTTTTTTTTTTTTTTTTTTTAAATCAGCATGTGATCCTCTTCTCTAAAATAGCTCAGTATTACTCATGCAGTCTTAGTCCCTGGATCTCGCCGTCAATAGGTTTCACCCCTTACGCGATGACCTCCATCATGCTGCTTTGGCTTTTATCCATTGGCCCCCCCCCCCCCTTCATAAAATGTTCAGCATTTACCTTCCGTCATGTGTGTGTGTATTTTTAATTCCACGCTATTCTCAATCGTCTTTGCAATATATTCGTTTGTCTTCGGATCACAGGTAGTCACCTGTACCTGTTTCTTGCAAGTCATTCCTCTAGGTCAGGGGTCGGCAACGCTGGAGCATGTGACTCTCTTTCGTCCCTCTTTATTCGACTCCCTGTGACTTTGGAAATTTCATTGAAATTTATTTTATTTCAGTCCGTTAGTATTTTCAAATGCAGCTCTAAATTTGACTCTTCAAAACTCTTAAAATAAAACGTGTTTATTTTTGTGTGGCTCAAAATATGCATTACAACTGCCGATGTGCGACACCCACCGGCACGCGATTTATTTAACTTTTTGAGCTGCATTCCATTCCCAAGTGTACTTCACAGGGTGCTCCCTACTCCCTGCTCTGTTTGCAGTGAATGTCGGTGAAGGGAACAAAACTCCACCATTCAGAACACTCTGTGAAGTCACCAGCGCGGACGTCACTTCATAAATATGAGGAGGACTCAAGAAGACGTTGAGTGTTTTATTTGAAAATAACTTTTAACCCAGCGTCTTTTTTTTCAGAGTTCAGAATTTTTTGTTGCATGCCAAAATAAGATTTTTTCTCTGTAGCAGTTCATTGATTTCATAAATGCACCATACTGTTTTTTATAGTTTTTTTTTTATACATAGCATATAAGTAAAAAAAAACAACAATATATGGGGTGTTCCCTTCATTTTAGATGCGGATCCAGGTGTATTCTTTTCTGTGGGAAACGGCTCTTTAAGGTTGCCAACCCCTGCATTAGATGATATTTATTTTTGATACGAATTTGAGACTAATTGTTTTTCAATTATTTTCACCCTGCCTTAGCTGTATTGTAGGTCTAAAATTCTGTCCTCGCAGATTCTTTTGGATGTCTAAATTGAATCAATCTGCTACCTCAGTGCGCGCACACACACACGCACACACGCGCCCTCTGTCTCCTTCTCCTTCTTCTGCACTTCTTTGTCTCTCCTCCAGCCAGGTCCACATTTACAGAGGAGCAGAAATTTGCTCTAGTTTGATTGCCCGTAAGCCAGGGCTCTGACTGCTTTAAAAGTTCAAACATTACCCGGTGTTTGCTTAGGCTGTTCAAAGAACTATTGAAATGAAACAGCGACATGGATACACCGCTGCTCGTATCGCTCAAGTGGCTCTCGTGGGATGCAAAAGCCACTCCATCTTGACTGGAATATGGGAAGGGAAGGAGGAAGGGCACTTGTTGATGAAGCATTTGGCAGAACCGGGATGCCAGCAGTGTTGTAAATTGGCGCAGTCATAAACGGTTCCTTTCTTGGCCCATAAACCCAGACTCAGGCTTTGAGATGACAGCAGTTCCACCCACACTCTGGCGATTTCTTAAAGGTGTCTTGACTAGCCTTGTGGCATTCAGGTATTCTCTCTCCCCCCCCTGGATCCTACCTCATCTGTCCCTGGTTGCATAGAGATGAGCTCAAATTACCTTGTTAAAGTGTCATCTTATCAGACCCTCTGGCATACGATGCCCACGATGCAAATCAGCCCCCTTTGTTGATGGTTGGAGAGAGCGTATGGATGTTGTCTGTAGAGCACCTGCGAAGGAGCCCAGTGAACAGTTCTGTTCCAAATGCGGCAGATTTTTTTTTATGGGCTTGGTGTGCAGTTTCCTTTTGAAAGCAGTCTAAATTTGTGCAGATCAGCACCAGGAGGATTATATGCGCAGGGGTTTGTGGAAATGTCTTTGGTTAAAGTGCAGTTGGGGAATAAAAGGACAGGGACATGAGTGCCTGGCATACATGCGATTTATTTGTTCCACACTCAACTTTTTCCTAGTTTTTTTTTACGGATGCTGCTTTTGCCCAACATGAGGCATACATTTTCGGTTTTAAATTGGGTTTAATTTGTCAGTATGGCACTTTTCCTGGTGATGTCAGTGAAGGATGGCTTGAATTAGGCAGTCTCTCTGCCTCTCTTACTGGCTAATAACCCAGAAGTAACATGCCCCTGCGACACTCTAATGATAGTACTGATGAAAAGGATGCTTAGTTCAGTTCTGGGATAGACATACCCGAGCCAAACGACCGTTCTTGGCTTCATAAACATAAAGCAATACAGTTGATGGAATGCTTCCATGTGCACAATATGGCCAAAAGTATGTGGCATCCGGACCATTACACTAGTGCGGTTCTTCCCCAAACTCTTGACACAACCGTATAGGATGGTTTTATTCGCTGTAGCCTTACAGGTTCTATTCATTGAAAGCAAGAGGTGGAAATCTGTGTGTACAAGGCAAGGTCTAAGAAGACATGCTTCATCAGAGGTTGGTATGGAAGAAGCTCCAAGCTCAATCCTACTCGGCACCATTTGAATGAATTGGAAGACTAACTGCCTGACACATCCTTCAGAGATGGTTAGCAGCCGTTATAGCAAGGACTTTGGGCTTTTTCTCATTAGGGCCCCAGAATTGTTTCCGAGAACACTTCTGGTTCATGTTGATCAGTAAGAACACAATCATTCCGTGCTCGGGGACCGTGCCTAAGTCCGCTTGAAGAAGTGGTCATTCGGCACAGTACAGCATACAAATCGAATCACATGTGGAAGCCAGTTGTACCTGAGCACCGAAGTGGACCACTGTTTGGATGCGATTGTCCACGTGCCAAGCTCCTCCTTCTCTGACTGATGAAATACGAAAGGCATGTGAGCGCCGCCTTTTTTAAAAATTATTATTATTATTTAACACCCCCGTGAACGTCTTTACGCATTTAGGTTTTATAGTGAGCATAGTTATAGCAAATTTTGTAACCATGTTTGTTTATTAATTTCTTTAACTGTCCTGGTTTGGGGTTTTGACCTTGTTAATGGGTAATTAAGCCAAAAAGCACCGAATGCTTATGTCCCTCTACATCTGATTCAACCAGCTTTTTGGTATTTTTATTTTTTTTTCCTTCTGCTTAAATGACGCACTTGATGTACGTCTGATCCATGCCTCTTTCTGTCCTTCCCTTAGAGCCACACATGATGCTGTCGTCATTGGCTGATGGTTGTGGGCATAATAGAATGATGGCATTTTATACACAGAGACAAAAGCCTACTATTCTATGAAGATTCAAAACTGGTTGTGGTTTGCGAACACTTAATTACCATTGAATCATCGTGAGTTGATGAAATGAAGCTAGGAGACCTTTACTGAGATTTGTTATCCTACATCCCACATTATTTATTTATTTATTTATTTTTTCCCTTTCCCTCGAATTCCAGTTTTCGTAACCTTTTGGTATCTTGGCTGTAGGTTGAAAAGACAAAAGGTTGCCAAAGTAATTTGTTTTAAAGTCTTTTTTTTTTTTTTTTTTTTTTTTTTGTGAAGATTGATGGAGGGTTGGATAGGGCAGAGGAGCTGATCTGGAGAATTTTGAAACATTTAGATTGAAGCCACTCAAGTAAGATATCGCACATCTTGGCCTTATGCGCTCAGCGTAAGCTGCATTTGTTCCAGACCTTTTGTATGTGGATCATCGAATCCATGAAGATGCAATTTCTCTACACCCTATGGGTCAAGGATTGTGAATCGGGGTGTATAATAATTCTGACGCCTTTGATAAGCAATTTATACCGACGCATCCACCTTTTTATATTATTTCCATGTCTACCCTTGTAGAATATTTTAAAGGTATACGGGAGCGCTATCCCGTCAAACTAAGCAAATGCCGCAGCAGATGGTTCCGAGCGCGCTTTATTGCTTTCGGTCATCGTTTTGTCCTCCAGACACCAAATCCTCTTTATGAAAATTTACTTAACCAGATCATTAATTGCAATTAATTATTATTATTGCATAGATCGTTAGTTGTATGACCAGATCATTAATTCAGCCGACGAAAAAAGAAAAAAACAATGTCAGGGTTGCACCGCTTTCGCAAGAGGAGTCCGCATTAGCAGTTTTTCATTGTTCTAACAAGAAAGTTCTGCGTGACAAATCCAGTGCAGCCCGAAACGCATTAGCGCTCGTACGGAACGGGAACATCTACCAGCAGGACAGGCTGTGCGTGTGAGGAGCTGCTGCTATTCTCTCCCTCTCTGTCTCTTTCTCTTCCTTTTCGTTCTGGACACACCTCTTTTTCCTTTGAAGATTTGTATAAATGCTGATGGAGAAACCCACACGTTGGTGCGACTTGTCCTCCTTCACCAACCTTAAACACAATCTACATGTTGAGGAATCTTTACTTTGCATCTTCCAGACACTTTTTCTGGCCCCATGTTTGCTTTTGTTTTTTTTTTTTTGTCTGCGTTTGCTCTCTATTAAATTTGAGAAGGAAAATAAGCATTGCAGCTGCCTTTATTACTTTGATCGGCTGGGTGTAAATCTGCCATCTAATCCCTCCCGAGCTACCCTGTCTGCAAGCCATGTTTTGCCATTTCCAGGTTGAGTGTTTTTTTTCTCTTTACAAAGCCGAAGCCGTTTCAGCTTTGAATTAGGATTTGCCTTTTGACCTCAAAACACCTTCTTAAAGAGAATATGGTTATATTTTCTTTTATTTCATTAAGGCCCTTAACTTTGTGAAGTTTAGGAGCCTTCCCCCTGTTAGTCAGTGTGACAGATTTTAATTTGGCCGTTTCTGTTTTTGCGCCACGTTGTGTTGTGCATGCTGCGAACGCCTCAGTGTGCATGAATCATCTACCTCTGTGTTACTTTGTTTGTCCGATGTGCCAGGCTTCTCTGAAGCAATTTATATCTCAAATCCCTGCTACTGCCAGCCTCTTCTCGGGGCTTTCTTTCTCCTCGCGAACAGATGCTTTGTTGTCTCGCCGTATTAAAGATGCCAGCAGTCTCCATCTCGGTGTGTTGCTATACCGCAAGCAGGGGCTACGTGTACTTTTAAAAGCGAGCGCTTGAAGGAATCCATGATCGTCAGCGAGCGAGGCCTCGTGTACACTTCTGTGACTCGGTATCAGTAAGCACACCAGGGCATCGTGCAGACGCTTGCACCAACATCTACCATCAATTTCGGATGCAACATGAGCATATACCTGAATGCAAGTCACATGGATGCGTACAAAAGCAAAAAACAAGACAGGTTTATCCTGAAAAGGTCTCTGAAGTAGTTTTACATTAAATCCATTATGGAAAGAAAAAAGTGTAAGATGTAAACCATAAAACTGTGCCATGTCTCTAATGGGAATTCCATTAAAAAAGTACATATTTTCTGACGATTAAATCTGCGTTTGAAGTGACGACTACAAAAATTTAACAACTACTGTTAAATTCTGCTGTTTCATATTCACTCGGGTCACGCTGTTTTTCACGTGATTTTTCAGTAAATACATTCATGATTCATAATTCATCAGATAAAATACCTTACAGAAACTCATTTATGCTGTTCATATTCTATCAGAAACAGTTTATTACATAAGCCACTACAAGCATGAGTAAAGAAAGCATTTTCGACAGTTTAGTTGCGAGATGAGGCGTGTACTGTTTGAAAATGTATGGCACTTTCAAATGCTCAACAAAAAATAGGTTTGTTTAAAAAATTAATGTACTAAGCTTACCTATGTACCCCCTTGGTATCATGATGCATATGTGTACACACACATGCTGGGTTGCAGGAGTAAAACCCTCCTCTGATGTGGCTTGAATAATTGAAAACGTTGAACGTGGGCAGCTTCGATGAATAGGAACACTTTACCTCTCCTGTTTGTGGAGGGAACGCACATGCCATGAGTAAAGTGTGTGTGGACAGGTCATGGGAGATCACACCACCTCATTTTGTATTTGCAGCGATTGAAAAGAACCGTGGTTCTAGTGTTAGCTAGAACTCTACAATATGTCTTTATACACTGTATTTAAAAAAAAAATAATAAAAAAGAGAGAGAGAGGTTGCATTTCAGAAAGGTATTGGGCTGCGTCAAGCAAAGACAACTATGGAGATTTGAAGTTACTGGCACAGAGTTAAGGAGCCCACCAGTCCAGTATCAAAACCTGGAGGGAAATTGCTGAACCATGCTGAAATGTGGTTGGGAAAGATCATTTATACAAGTTTCACAGTGAAAGTTGAGAGCATTTCCATACACTCACATGAACTCCTAAAGATTGGACTTTGAAGCAATGGAAAAAGGTCATGTGGTCTGATCCTGTTCCAGTGTGATGGGTGCCTTAGGGTAAGAAGTAAATGAACTGATTTACCCATCATTCCTTGTAGAAGCCTCTGGAAGTAGTGTGGTGGTTTAGAGTTGGCGAGGTCTAGACTTCGCAACGTTAAGTGGCAATAAAGTGAAGTCAGCTGATGTGGTAACCTGGTCATTCAGTTAATGACCCACGAGTTGTGTTGTGCCTGCTGTGATCTTTGTGACTTAAGTTGTAAAAGAATGGTTCTGTGAGCAAGAGGAATCATGTGTGTGTATATGGAGGGGAAAACCGTGTTTATATATTGGCAGTGGCACAAGTATTGCCAGCTTTTTAAATGTTGGTTTAAAGCTAATATATTCTTAAAATGTCCTGTAGTCTTTGTAGAAGTCATAGCTCTCTCTCTGTCCCGTGTTGCTCTTCTACAGGTTGTGGTGTCAACAAACATCGCTGAGACGTCGTTGACCATCGACGGTGTGGTATTTGTGATCGATCCTGGCTTCGCCAAGCAAAAGGTTAGCGCCTTTCACCTCTCATCGTCACTGTGTAATCACCAGTTTCTGCTATTTGTGAAATTCTCAGCTAAGTCCTGGGACAGTAGAGACTGAGAATCTTGTTAGTTATTCTGTTGTGTGTCCTACTCCAGTCACAGTCTTTAAGACTCTGCTTGTGTCTCTGACATAATCAGTATGTTCTGTCTTCACTCCTTGCACAGGTGTATAACCCACGTATTAGGGTGGAGTCACTGCTAGTCACGGCGATCAGTAAAGCATCGGCTCAACAGAGGGCAGGAAGAGCTGGGCGTACGCGACCGGGCAAATGCTTTCGCCTTTACACAGAGAAGGCGTACAAGACCGAGATGCAGGTAAACAAAAAGATGGAATTTTTATCATGTTTAATTGCACACTTGTGACCCAGTGGAATATTTTCTTTCTGTATATTCTTTATATCAGGGCTTTGTAAACCTTCTATCAGGAGCGATATATTTTCTGAACATAATCCATCTATTTAGATATTTGGCTCATTATAGAAATGTGTGCATAAATGTTTTGGCATATACAAACAGCGTTCTTGTCAGCCCGGGACTATTGAATGTGCAGAATAACAGAAGTTATTTCTTTATTTTTCTATATAATTTACTGCTGCACTAATGAACTTATCCCAGCGTTTCACTAGTGATTGGATGCCCTCAAGGTATCAAGTTTTCTCATGTTTAAGTTTCTGGAGCCATGATCGGATTGCCTGCTTTACGTCTGAAACGCTGGCCTCCCAGGAACTCACTGGCTCAAAACGTGTGGAAATGCCTTGGAGCGAGGTCTGGACTTTATGTTGGATGTGGCAGTAACTCCCAGCTGGGTTCCTGTAATGTTCAAGTGGTGTGGTGGGCAGTAGACATGGGATGAAAAATGAATCCATTTTTTTCCCCTGAAAAAAATACACTGACTCTATAATTCTGCAGGGGATGCACTTTACACTGTTCACACGGCACAACATCCTGTGTGGTAGGAGCAAATTATTTTCCGTGTTTGTTTAGAACTGTAACACAATCTGAGAAATTATATATAATCAAGATATTTGTAAAATTGGGATACAGAATCACAATAGAAATTGAATCAGCACCCGAGTATCGTGATATTGTACAAGGCTGTATGAGTTCGTGCATTGTGCTGCAAAAACAGAACGCATTTAGTGATGAAACCAGGCTGTTTTCTCCATTAAAGGAGTTCTTGCAAGGCCAGCCGTTCAGGCATGAAGTGGGCAAGTTCGATCATGGCTCCGGTGTACTGAGAGAACTCTCCACGTCGATGGTGCTGAAGCTCAACTGAAACTCTGGGATAAGTGCATTAGTGCAGCAGGGGATTATATGGAGAATTGAAGGGAGTTTTTAGTCTCATAACTGTTCTGTTATTCCGCACAATCAAAAGTCCCATATTGACTCGAATATGTGAGCCCCCCCCCCAAAAACTTTTTTAGGCTGGAAATCAAATGCCTGTTAATTTACTCTATAGCACTAGCTATAAAACCTGAATAAATATAATACCTTTGATAATGGTGTGTTGATTTCCCAACTCTATAAAAAAGAAAAACAAACAAAACAGTAGATGCCTTGGCTTTGCTTCATGGACCACTGCTTTATATAATACAACATGCAACAGGCTACTCATTTAATGTAGGCCATGGTCATTTACATTCTAAACACTGAAACCTTCACTTGTGCTGAAACTATTGCTTCTTAATGAGGCGGCAAACCTTCAGAGTATGCGCACTTCCCTTCAATAAATACGCATTTTGTTTATAAAATGCACTTTTATTTTCAGAATAATTCAAATGTGGTAATTACACGATGGCCGTTTAACCAAAACGGCCATCATTAACCTGTCGATGTTTATGTGAACTTTAGTAAAATTATGCTTTGTGCAACCGTTTATGCTCGTCATCATTTACATTTTTCTAAAATAAAGATCTTGAACGTGCACTGAAGGCGACCGTTATGTCATTTTAGTCTTCAGTCTTGCCAGATGGTCCTTTTTTTTTTTTTTTCTCTTTTCCTTTTTTTATATACATCATCCTAAATTGATAACTAGCCATACTGAAAATGAGACGTCCTGACAAATGTCTAAGTGAACACAGTTCTTTCTTTTAAACAGGGTAATTCTTCCCCGTCGCGTGGGGCGACAAACTGAATTTTAAAACATGTTAAATAGCTTCTCAAAAGCACCAGTCTCGACTCTCTTGACACATGCGAACGTGTTAGTGCCTGATGGGAGATCCTGACTAATTCATTCTCTTTTTACTGTCTTTTCTCTTTCTTTTTTTCCCCACTCCCTGATCTGACAAGGATAACACGTACCCAGAGATTCTCAGATCAAACCTGGGCTCTGTAGTGTTACAGCTGAAAAAGCTGGGTATTGATGACCTGGTGCATTTCGACTTCATGGACCCACCAGGTACGTAAAGCGTTTCACAGAATGCATGGAATAATAGTGCAGATTAATGAAGTAACAACTGCACTTCTTGTCTTGAGCTAATGCTATCATAAGATTAATAACTGCTTTTTTAAGTTTGAATTGAAGGATTGTTAAAAAAAATAAATAAATAAATAAAAAAAAATAAAATAAAATAAAAAAATATACACACACAGTAAATATATATACATACAGACCAAAAGTTTGGACACACCTTCTCATTCAAACATTCAAAGAGGTTGAATTTGTATTATGGCAAGAAAAAAGCAGCTATGTAAAGAAAAACGAGTGGCCATCATTACTTTAAGAAATGAAGGTCAGTCAGTCCGAAAAATTGGGAAAACTTTGAAAGTGTCCCCAAGTGCAGTCACAAAAACCATCAAGCGCTACAAAGAAACTGGCTCACATGCGGACCGCCCCAGGAAAGGAAGACCAAGAGTCACCTCTGCTGCGGAGGATAAGTTCATCCGAGTCACCAGCCTCAGAAATTGCAGGTTAACAGCAGCTCAGATCAGAGAGCAGGTCAATGCCACACAGAGTTCTAGCAGCAGACACGTCTCTAGAACAACTGTTAAGAGGAGACTGTGTGAATCAGGCCTTCATGGTAGAATATCTGCTAGGAAACCACTGCTAAGGACAGGCAACAAGCAGAAGAGACTTGTTTGGGCTAAAGAACACATTAAAGAACACAATAAAGAAAACTCTTTGAATGACAAGGTGTGTCCAAACTTATATATATATAAATTAGTTTGGTTATCAAGTCTGGATCTGATTTGATTTCAGGCTGGTTAAAAAAAACAACAAAATGTGCATAACGTTCAACACCCACAAGTGTTTCTCCCATGTTTGAGATAAACTGGTAGTAGCCAGCAGAAAAATGCTCTACTACATACAACGAATACATATGACTTTCAACAAAATCTTTAGATTTACTTAATATTTGTATTAATTTCGCATTTCAGAGATCCAACCTATAAACCCTGCTTTACTCGTATGTGAAGTATAAGGCAAAGTAAAAAAGCTCAAACTATAAATTACGGTCTTCTCTGGTGACAACAACAATAATAATAATAACTAGAGAGGCACATTTTCTGAAGAAACTGTGAGTGGTGCTTTGCCGTGACATCATAGAGCTTCCCATGTCATAGTCATGGATATAGCTGATGTCACAGCTGATGTTGGTCTCAATGTTAAGTCTATGGGACCCCTTAGAAAAGTCATAGCACCCCATTCCCGACCAAGCCGCACGTTTTGATACCTCATTCATGGGTCTACGACAAACGGTGCGGGACTAGGTACGCGCCAAACTTTCACACGGAAGAAAAAAAAAAAAATCCTGTGAGATTATAATAGTCCTTCGCTTCGCAAAGCACCACTAAAAAGAAAAACTAGAGAGGCACATTTTCTGAAGAAACTGTGAGTGGTGCTTTGCCTTGACGTCATAGAGCGTCCCATGTCGTAGTCATAGATGTAGCTGATGTCACAGCTCAATGTTAAGTCTATGGGACTTTTTTGGGGCGGTTAATTGCCCCATGCAGGGGCAATTAACCGCCGACCCCTTAGAAAAGTCATAGCACCCCATTCCCGATCAAGCCGCACGTTTTGACACCTCATTAATGGGTCTGCGACAAACGGTGCGGGACTAGTTGCGTGCCAAACTTTCACACGGAAGAAGAAAAAGAATAAGCCTGTGAGATTATAATAGTAGTCCTTCGCTTTGCAAAGCACCACTAATAATAATAATATACTCGTTGCTGCGACACCATTCTCATATTCTAGTTGCAGCAAAATGTACACACTTTAACACTGATGATAACTTTGGTTCAATTTGACATAGCCGAAAACCCAAATGCACAGTTTGATGTCCGAAGCCTCCGATACATTGGCGGGACTTCCGTATAAGTAGTTTTATAGTTTAACACTGACAGGAAAAAGCACCGGACATGGAGAGTCCCAAGTCAAAAACACAACTTCAAGACATGAAGTTTTTTTTTTTTTAAACATTATTTGTGTGGAAACGTGATGCATCATCCAGTGCACCCTTGTTCTTTTAATGCTAGTAGAATCTTGGAGAGAGGAAGCGATGAGGAATGTGGGACACCCAATCACATCACATCACCGTATAATATACATTTACTGATATAGGTCTACTTTCCTGAGGGAATTTGACGTTTCTGACTAGGAACTGATGGTACAGTTTTGCTGCTAGCGCCGCTGTTAATTCTTCATGATATAATCAGACATGAAATTGGGGTGACTGGACATTTCTGTCTGGGTTGAATCAATCTCACTCGGTTCTTCCTGAGTCGGCACGCCTTGGGCTGAAATCAAGCCAGAAACTCCTCACTTAAATGTCCTTGTCTGTCTAAGCCACGTACGAAAGATTCTGCTTAATATTTTGCTCTCATTCCTAGAAACTGGATTCTGTTTGACCATGAAATTGCTCGACTGACACTATGGTGCCCTCTGCAAAAAAAAAAAAAAAAATTCATGCTGTCCATGCTTGTTCAGGCAATGTAAAGGTTTTAATGTAAATATGATCTTGACCATCACATTTTGACCCTGGATTCCTTATATGTGTGAATTGTAGCACATCTTTCTTTTCATTAAGTAAACAGTATCTTGCTGTCGCACTGAAATCAAGGTTCCTTTTGCAATAACGGGGAAATGGCGAGGTTCCTACTGTTAGATATTGCCAAAGTGAACTGTTTGCCTAGTGATATTTGCTGAGTGGTGTTCTCCTGCTTTACGTTTGATGCACCTTTCTCTTCGATTTGGCCTCGGGTTAGCGTATCAGCACCTTTTGAGGGTACAGCAGTCAGTAGTTTATTGATGATGAAGGCATGCTTCACGCTGTGGTTTCCATCCTTTTTTTTTTTTTTTTTCCCATGAAAGTAGCATACAACTGAGCATGCTTTCACCATGTGTAGGAAGAAAAAGTATGTTTGGTATAAGCGATCAATACAAAGTCTTAATAACTAACCAACAGCTGCCTTTTAAGAAATAAATCTTTCCTGACTGACTGCATGTAGACTCGTTTTTCTTTTCTCCACCGCCAATTTTCACTTAACATGCAGCTGATTGTTAGGCTCGGCTTCTCTAGAGCTAAAGGTCAGTAATTGAATTTTGTTTTTTGTGTGTGCCGCATATAATGTGTTACTAGTCATACGATACCTTAGTATTACAGGCTACTGTGCGGCATTACGTCTATTTAATATATCCCTCTCGTATCTAAGGCTTTTATCACAGACAACCAATCACAATCATGGATAAATGGAAACAACTGGAGCGGTTGTGATGAGTAGAGATAGGAATCACCGCTCACCTCCTGATATGGTATACTCCTGAGATCACGATGCCTAGGTGCCGATTCGATTAAGTATCACAATTTTCGATATGTGTTTTTTTTTTCCTTAATATAAAATTAACAAAATAGGAGAAAAATAGTTACTTTTTCTAGACAGGTTATGTTCCTTTTATATCATCTGGCATAATTATTCTTAAACAAATTTAGCAAATACTTCACTACAGCACGCTGTAAACAGCTTTACGTAGCTCAGAAATCATCACCTCTAGGATTATAAAGAACCTGCAACATGTTATGGTCTCAGATGTGTCTGAACATGACTGTGAGCTTGTGGGTCAAGAGACTGAGTAAGCATGTAACACCTGAGTAAGCATTTTGGATCTGATCAGAAACTTTTAACACTTTTTTTCATTTTGATAAATGGCTTTCTGTTGCGCCACTCAGAAGCTTTTGCGCTTCGAACAGAATTGTTTCCATCTGTCTGTCTGATCAATCTGAATTCCAGCCAATTCTGTTCACTGGCCGATTGACTGGTTCATCTCTATGGAAGAGTTTACGCACTTTTTAATGCGGTAAAATAGAGTAGGGGAGCTAGCTTTTCTCATTGCAGTGTTATGGAGACTGATCAGGTGAGGGGGGGGGGGTTATTCACTGGAATAATGTGAGGATTTAGTTTTGGTCTGGTTTGTTTACAGTTCCTACACAGTTCCTACACAACTCAAAAATCCATAGTCAACTACAGGGGACATGAGGATCAACTCTGGAATCACTTTTAATTCTTGTGCTTGACAGCTTTGTAGGTTACACAACAATTGTTCGAAGTAGATTCAACCAAGTAAGTGAGAGATAGTGAACAAGAGGTCGATAACCTTAAATGGAAAGCCAGAAAAGGGGTACACATGTTACTGACTGCGGTCTCTTGACTTGAATGCAGGCTTTTTGTCACAGATGGTGCCTGTATATTGAGTCTGTACCTTTGCTCCATTAATGGGTAATGCATACTGTGACGTCACGCTTTAAGCGTGTCACAATTGTTCCCTGTAGAGTGTCAGTGTCACCATTTCAATATTAAGTGTTCATGTGTTAGTTTAACAAAGCTCAGTCACCACTGCCTGCCTTAGGTTGCCGGATATCCACGGGACATTATATTTTACACCTTTTTCTTCCTGCCAGCTCCCGAGACTCTCATGCGTGCTCTGGAGCTGTTAAACTACCTGGCAGCGCTGAATGATGACGGAGACCTGACCGAGCTAGGCTCCATGATGGCAGAGTTCCCTCTGGACCCTCAGCTGGCTAAGATGGTCATCGCCAGCTGCGAATACAACTGCTCCAACGAGATCCTCTCAATCACCGCTATGTTATCAGGTAATACACGCTCAACTCAGTGTGGGTTAGATGTAGTGGACATTTGTTTTTCCACCTGTCCCATTTGGACAAAATGTTTGGTGTTTTGGGTGAAGAGCTTTCTGGAGATTCTAATATTTTGCTTTCTGAAGTAGAGCACGATTGTATTTGCCCAGTTTGCAGATTTTCTCAGTTAAATCATAATTTTTAAACAAGTCCTGAATAATATATGTAGAGAAATGGTTTGTGGATTGTGTGTGCTGCTGTAGCATATAGACGGTAAGATTGTCCAGTTCCTGATGAGATGATTGCAGGGTGTGTTGAGTGGAGGGGTGGGGGAGAGCAGGGAAAATGAGACAAAGGCTTTAGGTGAGCGCTTGGAAAAATCCTGTATGCATTTTGCGTAAATGATTTTACTATTTGGATCCGAAAAAGTAATTGAGAGTTTGATCCAAATTGAGATTACGAGAAATAATTCAAGTTTCTTTTCCCCGAGACTAAGCCTTGCTGATTACTGCAGACAAGCCGGAGCGTTTTTTTTGCGCTCCTCTTTGGTGAACGACTAACTTGCCCTGACAGGGATGGTTCCTCAGACGTTTGTAAGAAGCTGTGCTTTATGTGCCGCAGCGTAAGCCTCTGGAACGTCCCACATTAAGGCAGAAAGAAGTGGCGCGTGCCCTCTCTCCCTCCCCCTCCATGTAGCATAGCCTGTGCCATGCTCTAGCCTCTCAACTAGGCCTTGTGTCCTGTTTAAACGCGTGACTCATGCCTATGGGCGGCTATGTTGGGGCCCATACCAACCTTGTTTAGTCCCACAGTGCTTTGTGCGTCCCACCGAGGCCAAGAAGGCGGCTGATGAGGCCAAGATGAGGTTTGCCCACATCGACGGAGACCACCTCACCCTGCTCAACGTTTATCACGCCTTCAAACAGAGTACGTACCCACACCACACAAACTAATTTACTAATAAACTTGCTTAATAACTGTTATGATTAACGATTAAAAATGGCATTATGCTATTATACATCTTGCTAGAGTAAAAAGAGCTGAGATTGTAGCTGGGAGTTTGATAGATTTGAATCGATAGTGAATGTCATTTATTTTTCTTAGTTTTGTATTAAGATTGTATTTTGACTGTTCAGATTTTTTTAGGTCACTTGGAATAAGAGACCTAATCTCTATTACTGTCTCATTTTTATTTATTAAATTTTTTTGTTTTTTCCTTCCCCCTCTCTCAGACCACGAGTCAGTTCAGTGGTGCTATGATAACTTTGTGAACTACCGCTCGCTGATGTCGGCAGATAATGTGAGGCAACAGCTGTCGCGCATCATGGACCGCTTCAACCTGCCACGGCGCAGCACCGAGTTCACCAGTCGCGATTACTACATCAATATCCGCCGTGCGCTGGTCACCGGCTTCTTCATGCAGGTGGGTGGGGTTTGAATGAGTCAGTGTGGAGTGCTCACGTGAGCAAGTTGAAGTGGGTTGAATTGCTGGCCTTTTAAACATCTCTCTGAAAATGGTCTCTGTTTCTGTCAGTATTTAAAATGACAGTAATATTAAAAATGTATAATATTGCGGTATCAGCGTAATTAATTAATGCCAGTGAGGGGTGGGTTTGAGTTCGTAGACAAAAAGTCCGGCATGAATCGACTCAGCAGCTTGTTGTTGTTAATCAACAGATAATAATTGGATGCACTATAGTTTTGTATTTTAACCTCATACTTTGAGTGCATTTTTTCCCCCTGTAGGATTACAATGAAAAAAGTTTGAGTTTACTGAGTAATGCATAGTTTCAAACGCTGCTACAAGGCCACAGTCATTCAGGCCTGCCATTATAATGGATAGCTCTCTTTCAAAGTGTAAGCATTTAAGCATATAATCAGAAATCAATTCAGTTTTTTGGCCTGCTGAAGGAAAATAAATGGCATTTTTAATGGGCCTGTCTCCAGAAGGGGCGCCTGAAACAAGTGACCTGACTAGTTAAATTACTCCATTAATATCAAAATATTTGTCAACATTAACCTTTACTGGCAAGACAAACTTGTGCCTTGGTGTACGAATTACAGGGCGTTCTGTCGCTGATGTCTTTGTTTGCAGTGAGATTTTATTGAGACAGATCACCCCGTTTAATCTGCACATTCTTCTCTGAATGTTTAATTGGCTTGTGCGTGCGTGTGTGCGAGCGAGAGAGAGCATGAATGTGTGTGCATACATGAGGGCGAGAGATTTATTTGTTAATTTGCTGCCGTTGTGTTATCAGGTTGCCCACCTGGAGCGAACCGGGCACTATTTGACAGTGAAGGACAACCAGGTGGTCCAGCTGCACCCGTCCACTGTGCTGGACCACAAGCCTGAGTGGGTCCTGTATAACGAGTTTGTGCTGACCACCAAGAACTACATCCGCACCTGTACAGATATCAAACCTGAGTGGTAAGCTAAAAATCCCCGGTGCTTGTGTTTCATGCGTGTAAACGTGCACCGCAATGTCGTTTGTAAATTCGAGCTTACGATGGAGAAAGTAACGAGCCGTGGTGCAAAAGTAATCCCTACATTCACACTAGCAAGTGAAACGAGTTGCTCAGGGTGAGTCAAAAATGATCCGCATTACAGTTATATTCAAACTTTTCTTGTCTCGCACTTTCTTGTCAACGCTTTCCGTTGTTCATGGAAATCAGTAGCATCAGTTCATGGATTCAATGGATTCCCCCACTTGTGATTTGCACAAACGAATTGAACAGTGATTTGTTTTTTCTGCACTGATGGTGTACCTGGTGCCGGAACAACTCCCCGAAGAGCATAAACGGAAGCGTTTGAAAAGAAAATTTGGAGCAATACTCCATGTAAGGTGAATGTTTCTTAACAGAAATAATTATAGGTGACGAGACACGGATTCATCACTACGAGCGTGGAATGGAATCATCAAATGAAAAAGAAAAAGTGTAAAGGTCAGCCATCAGATGGAAAATTGATGCTTACAGTTCTCTGGGATTCTCAAGGACCAGTATTTGAACATGAGCACTGTTAATTGTTGAAACTTTTCACTGATTGTTAGAATGAGCTGCTTATTGAAGAGCTGAAGCCTAAACTTCAGATTAAAGGCAGAGGACTGCTATCCAAGGATGTCGTGAACTTGCATGATGATGCATTTGTGCACACTTCTGCCCACACTGTCGACACTCTGCAAAAACTAAAATTTTTTTGCACCCTATAGAATATTTTTAATAAGGGAATATGAAGGCTTGTTGACGGACGGACAAGAAGCAAATAGGTTATGTCGAAAAATTATGTATTTGCCTTTACTAAAAATTTATCAAAATAAATTCTACAGAAAGGGTGTGGATAAGTTTGGACTCACCCTCATATTTATTAAATGTGTAGTGGCTGGCGTAAGGGAGACGTTATAAGAGCCAAAATGTAACCTACTTCGAGCTATATCATCACTTTTGAGAAGAAAATGCACCTTATGTTCTCGGCTTTGTACTAGTTTCTTTAAGAAATGTCAGACCACACACTAGAGTTTATCCAAAGAACCATTTGAGCCAGTTCTGTGAGACTTGTCTTGCATCCTACAAAATTTGCATAGTTTAAATGTCGCTTGTTATTCTTATGCTTGCCATGGTTGCTGAGATGTGTATGATAGAAAAGTGCACTTCCATACCACACTAACCAATGCAATTGTCTTTCAGGCTGGTCAAAATTGCTCCACAGTACTACGAGATGGGCAACTTCCCTCAGTGTGAAGCCAAGCGGCAGTTGGAGCGCATCGTCGCTAAACTCCAAACCAAGGAATACACTCAATACTAAATGCCCTGGATGGTTTAAAGGACTATATGAAATATAACCTGCAGCTCTTCATGAGGTTTCTTCTCTCAACTCTGAAAGTTGTACCTTGTCATCTTGTCAACATTTAGATTGTCTCTTGTTTTTTTTTTTGTTGTTTTTTTTTCTTTCTTTCTCCTTTGTTTCTGTTTATCGTTAAAATAATTTTTATAAGGATATTTTCTTGCTTCCATCTCTTTGGCCACGTGTTATTATTACACAGTGTTCACTGTAGACACAAACGATCGGTTGGATTGGGAGTGAATGCTCAACAGAGAGACAGACATCGACCATTTTTATGCATGATCATTCATGTGGATGTTGACATTCCTTATAGACGTTGCAAACTTTTACTGAAATGTAACCGAGTAGACAAGTACTTGTTTATTCTGTTAAGGAAAATTTTGAATTCAATAAATAAAAGAAATATTGATATTAGTTGTGGATCACCTCAGATTCAGACTATGCTTTGGTTATGCTGTTTGTTGTGTTTTGATTTAAGCAAGATCAACATTCAACGTTCATATAATGTTAGAATGGCTCAGTTATGGGTCCTACTACATGTGAATTGTAAGGATTTTCCCCTTAATATTGACCACTGACTAATAAAAGCTGATGAGTAACACTGTTTCAGGAGTCCTACAGTTGACATATCAGTCTAATCTAAGTTGTTACTGCATCATGCTTGCTCCACAAAGCCATGGGTCACTTTTCTATTGTATTTTTAGAAGGAGAAACAGTAGCCTTAATGGGTCAAGGTGAGATTAATTAACTTGGTGGGGGAGGACTAAAAAGGGCTATGAGCCCATAGTACTGGAAGTGCCTTTGGAACAACTTTTTTTTTTTTTTTTTCATATTTAATTATATTTCACAAAATTGTGATTTAAAGGCCTGTTCTTTGAGTGGCTTGGATTCCTTTCTTTCCATTGTAGTGCCTATGACAAAAGCCTATAGATAACGTTTCAGTTTCATCATGTCAGATGGTTGGGACGGGAAAGATTGTAGACTGGGTGTAATTGCATCTGCTTGAGCAGGTTGGTGGCTCCCTATTGTGGAGATTCTTGAAAAGCTTCATTCTCTGGGTCAGCGTCGCAGATGAAAGGGACCAAATTATTCAGACTGTGAAGTGAATTGTGGGACATCTCTGAAGTTAAGGTAGTTGAAGAGGGTCCTCTGGGATGTCACTGATTTTTGTGTAGGGGCCACTTCAGCATCGAACAGGTTTGCACTGATGTTCTGTTTTGTTTAGGGGCTGGTAGACTCTGGTACGCTCTTGCTGAAAGCCCTGGACTAATTTGGCACCTTAAAAAAAAAAAAAAAAAAAACCTACTTTTATCTCTGCACATTTTTTAGAGTAATATGCATCTACAACTGCTTTTGGCATTTACTCCAGCAGTCTCATGCACACCACATTCCAGTTTTCAGCGAGTACTCTCTAACTTGTTTCTCTTCAATTGTTGGGTTTCTTAGAATCCTAGTGGAAGCACCAGGCATAATCCATCTGAATGCTTTGCCCCGCTAGCCTGAGATTATGGCCTTTACTGCTGCATCCCTGTGTTTAGGCACCACCTCGACTAGGAGAGTGCACATTTAATCACGACACCCAGGGGTTCTTTTTGTTAATCCATTAGACGCAGATAAAACACCAAACCCGTTTTCTTACCTATGGCATTATACGCAGTGGCAGTATGGGAGAAGTATGGATGAGCTTTATGCAAAACGACACACGATGAAGGCACAGTAACTTCAAAAGCACCCTAAGTTAGCGTGTGCCCCCGGTTTCAAAGGCACGTCGTCAGGAGAGCAGGAACACTGTTGCTTAGCTCTTTGGTGAACAGAAGCGAGGGAGGGGGAAGATGCTGTGCTCCATACTGTGGGAGTTCACATCAGGGCTACTGAATGCAATATTCAAAAGAGAGAGATTAGCATGTGTTTTGATGTTTGTAGACTGTTAGAGAGAAAGCTCTCAGCTCCAAATTTCTAAATAGATGTTTTTTTTTTTTTCATCCTAAAATGCACATCCATGAAAATGTGCTTAGAAACAAGCCTTTCGAAAGGCAACAGAAAACACATTAGATTGTGCTGACTGGGAAATTGGGTAGTATTGATTGTGATTGCAGAATGATGCTTACTAATTATATAATTACCAAATACATAATAATGAAAGCATCATTAATGTATATAATAAAAAAAAATTATCACACTGAAAAAAAAAAGTCTCACAAACTAAAATTTCATTGGACAGCCTTTTGCTTTGATCACAGCCGATAATGAATGTCTAAAGTCTTCTCCAGCATATCCTGAAGATACTCCTAGCAAATTGAAGTTTTTTTTTCTTTTATCCTGGTTTTCTTATGGCTACACAGCTGTTTAGTCCCAGTCCCTTTCGTTCTCTTCGCATTGTGCGTGTGGAAATGTTCTTACTTTAACCATCATCGAAGATGATAGTTCGCAACTATCCTTCCAAGTTTTAATAATGTTTTTTTCAGTTCTTTACCCAATTTTAGTAGTTTCATCAATTTCCTTAGTTGTTATCTTTGCTTGATGCGGACAAAAATTTGACCCTTTGGAAAAACAACGTCTTTTGCCACAACCACAGGATGTCTTCTGACATGGTTGTTTAAGAAATGTTTTTTTGGCCTGGCAGTGTTCTTCTTTCAGTCACAAGTTTTTTTTATTTTACATTTTAAGGCATTTGGCATGATGTCAACTTTAAAAGTCCAACAAGAAATTGCTAATTTAGCAATAGTCATGCTAAGAAATTCAGATTTTCTAATGATGGTGGAACTCATTTAAATAAATTTGTCAAAAAAATTCATGCTTAAAAGTGGCGTGCTGTGCTAAGTTTACTCTCAGGACATTTTTTTTTTCTAGAAAAATGTTCATAGTTGTACAAAACGTCGATACATACAGCTGCAGTCTATTCAGGCAGGGTTGCTCCATCATCCAGACGGCCCTCCGAGCACTAAGCATTTTTGCTGCACGTCCTACGACCCCCTGTGATGATCCAACGATATTCTGTCAGGTTTGTAAGGAAGTTTATTGCAGACGCCTAAGTTCCTTTCTATTGCCATTCATACAGCAGTTGTCCCAACCGAAGCTGAGACAGGTGTCTTATCTCCATCACGCAGTGCTGGCGAAGCCTGTCTTGAAGACGATGCAGTCGAGTGGAATGTGACAAATCCATCTGTCCTGCTTTGAATTTGTATGCTAATTTGGAGTAATGGCCCCTCTGGTGACTGAATGATGGAACAATTCAATCATAGCATCTCTGACAAGAGCTCGTCGGTCTGCGTGTGATGGGTTCCTGTGTGATGTACAGTGGGTTGTTGCTGATCTATAGTCCCTTCAGGGGGGAGAAGGTGTGTTCAGAAATGACGGAAATGGTGAATTCCTTGAGAAATGAATCTCACCCCAGATTCACGAAAGTTCATGGAAAGGTTACGCCATCGTCACGCCCACCAGTGTGCCAGGTGAGAAACGTACCTCGGCTAAGTTGTCTGGAGTAACAAAGTATCAGGAAAAGCTGCGATCTGATGTTTATCCAAACAGCTGGGACAGTTCCAGTGGGGCCATTTCATGAGCACTTAACAGTGCATTAAAGGGTACTTGTCATGCAAGTCATTTTTAGATGTTCAAATGGTGCTTTTTGTTCTTTCAACTTAAAAAAAAAAAAAAGGCCAATTAAATTTCTCCCTATTGTGACCTCATATTAAAAAAAAGTTATCCTAAGGCCCTTGCTCATCTCTGTCAGGGCGTGGTTCTGTAGTAGCTCATTTACATAAAAACTGAAATGGCACACTTGGAGGAGGAGGAGTGAAATGGAAGAAGAAGAAAGGAAAAAATGTGTTGTTTCAGCTGAAGCATTACACACACACTGAGTACACATAGACACACACTGAGATTGACTTCAATTAAGAGCAGACGTTTACAACAGAACTTTTTAAATACGGGAACTTAAAATTCAAGTGCGGATGTAGTTTTGTAGTCTGAAAACCATAGCAGTATACAGTCTAGTAAGATTTATTTCATATTAATCAATAATCACTGATTATTACAAACTGATACAAAATAATGACTTTCCTTGTTTAGAGCTTAATTAAATAATTGAGAGAGAGAATTTCCCGAATGGAGAATTGTGATTGGATGATGACGATGAACTAATATGCCTTGTACTGTACATATGTACCGCCCCATCCCCCCCCCCCCCCCATTTTTTGTACTTAGATAAGATGTAAGAGTCAGTTCACAAGAGGCCTGACCTGCTTAATTTACCGATTATAGGCAGTGTAGTTTTAATAATAATGTAGCCTTTGAGAATTGTACTCATCTCCTACATTTACAGCCAGTGGAACCATGCAAATGCTTCAAAGCCCATTTCCTGAACACTGCAAATTGTAGATAACCTTGAATGTTTTCAGAAGGGAAAGAAATATCCATGTGTTAACTTATTTGATTCCTGATTTAATTTATTACACTTGAGATGTGGAGTATGCAATATATTATCGGGCACTTCAAACAAATCACATCTCGCAGTGGCTTTGTGAGACATGACTTTGGGGGACACAGCCAACACAGAACAATGTCAATTTCTTTTTCTCATTACTTTAGTCAATGTACTGAATCTTGACAATTTCAGTAAGCATGAACATGCTTATGAATTGACCCATTCAAGCATGTGCAAAAAGGGTTTGTCTAGTGCGTAAAGATGATGGAGGACATGTTAATTTCGTAAAAAGTTCTTCAAACAAAAATTGCCTACTTAAAATTGTGTGGACAAATTAAACTATGATATTACGAGGAGGTTCTTGGAGTATCACTGCTGTAGGAACAGCTTTATTACTCTTGTATTCCCAGAGTCAGCATAATTGTAGAGTGGATGTAAATGAAACTCAGCTCTGTCTTGAGAAACGAAAAAAAAAAGAAGAAGAAAAAAAAACTCGGTGGTACCATGCCTTTGGGAAATTCCTTCCTGATTAGTTAAAAATTGCCCAATTTTGTCTTGGAACACCCCCTTATTACTCCTTATTTTTATACTGGAAGATTGATTGATGTATTCATCTAGTTGCAAAATATAAAACTTTGAAGGAAAAATGTATGGAGGTTGAAATCAGCTTCAAAAAAGTCTTTTGAAGAACAGTTTGTCACTGTTACTGTATATCTTTACGTCTTAACTACAGTATTATGACATTTTGCTGCTCAGCTTTGCTCAGTTACCATGATGAAGCCACTTGAATGAGTGGCAAAACATCTTCAAGATCATATGTGCGCAGCATTTGTGCCTCAAAGCTCCTGGGAACCTGGTTTGATCCTAAGCTCGTGCAGATCCCTGTCCTCAACCCCACTGAACAGCATTGAGATGAACTGGAATTTAGGCTATACCTCAGATCTCCTCACCTAACATCAGTGCCTGACTTCTGTAATGCTCTTATGGTTCAATGAGCTGTGCTGTGAGATAGAGGGGAGGGGAGGGGACGAAATCTGGAATTGGATCTTCAATAAGCAAGTATGTTTATAATGGATGGGTGTCCACAAACTTTTGGCCATACAATGTACAGTACTGTATGCGTATATTCCCTGTGTACGTGAGGTTTTCACTAGTGTTCTCAGACTGTTGAAAACTGTGGCACTCTATGGTGACAGTGTACCATATATGGCAAGTTGCTATGAAAATCATAATACAATATGTGTAAACTGGTCAAGCTAATCCATGTCAGGAGAGCTAGTGATGGATTTATGACATAGCTAGAGGTGGGCAAAGTAAACAAATCCTGAACTTGAGTAAAGATTCTCTAAAGCAAATATCTCTCTCTCTCTTGACTGTGAATGTGCTGTTTTCATCACTGTCTGTGACTAGCTCTGCTTCTGGTCTCAAACACCTGTTCCGTTATTAGGCGTATCTCAAAGGAAAGGCAAGTCACGCAGTGACATGTAATAGTCATCCGGTTGCAAAATTCCTGCTTCAAATTCTACATACCAATGTGGTTAGGTAGCGCAACAGCATGAGGAAAAAATTATCCTCTAATAAAATTACTCGTAGACAGAAAGACATGAAATGTGTACGTGAGCACAGGACCCAAAGTAAATGTTCTCAGTTACCTCCCATCCCTGGATATAGCATCATGATATTTCCCCTTTATACATGACTGACGCTTCTACATGTTTATTGCCTATTATGTTACTGGATGCCAGAAATTGCCTTTGGGATCAATAAAGTATCTATGTATGTATGTATCTATCTAGAAAATTATAGGCTTCATCTTCAATGAGGATATTTGTGTTTCAGTGGTAGGCTTTGCACTCAACCACTGTGGTGGCAGGATAGTCCCAAGCCCAGATAAAAATGAGAATGTTATGTTAGGAAAGGTACCTGGTGTAAAACCTGTGCCAGAGTGAAAAAAAAAAGTGCAGATTGGATGATCCTCCATAGAAACCCCTAATGAGAGCAGCTGAAAGAACAACAACAGGCTTTACCTTAAATCAGACATTATGGAAAATTCCTTTGAATGAATTCTCATGTTCCTGTTGTGTTTGTGTCATTACATGCACAGTATGGACAAAAGTACTATATTGGCACCAAAGCCAATCACACCATTCTGAGATTTCTGGGATTCTTCTAGATTTGGAAGCATGGCTGCTGGGGTTTGGGCTTCTTTTTCAAACTTTTGCAAACCATGTCTTTGTGGACTTTGCTTTGTGCACAGGGTCATTGTCATGGTTGGGCATGTTTAGGTACCTTACAAAAAACGTAATGTTACAGCATTCAAAGACATTCATTGCCCTATGCTTTCTTCAAATTGCATGACAGTAAAATAACAACATTAATTTTAGAGTCATTAATCTGTCCTCTTCATCTCAGTGAAGTGGAAAAGTGAGTAGAAATTTTGTATTATACTCGCATTGCAGCAGCAGCAGATCATCAGTGCCTAACCTCTTGTACTATTGTTGCTGAATGGGCAAATATCCCCACTGCCCCGGTCCAAAATCTAGTGGGAAGCCTTCTCTATAGGGTGGACATTGTTCTCTATACAGTTCTGTATACTGTAAATGCCAATGGATTTTTTCAATTCTATATCAGTAAACTAAGGACAGGGTCATGTGCAAGTTATCTTGCCATTATGCCAGTGGGGGGCAAAGGCTAACCCGTCTGATAGATAGATGAATAGATAGATAGATAGGGCACATAGATGGACACAGTGCCGTTCCATCATAGGGCGCACACACACACACACACAACAGGCAGTTTGGGAACACCAACTAACCCAATCTGCAAGTATTTGGACTGTGGATGGAAACTGGTGTACCTAGAGTTAACCAGGCATATGGAGAACAACCAAACTCTAGAAACACACACACGCACAAGGTGGGAATCAAACCCTCGGCCGTGTGTTTAATTTTCTGTAATGGTTGTTTTATTCAAGCATCTTGAAATTCTATTGATCATACTTTATTTTTCTATATAAATTGTAAAAAAGAGTTCAATTTATTTTTTCACATCTAGAATGAGGAATAATTTAGACTATATTGACAAGTATTTGGTCAAACCTGTTAATTATTTAAATCACGGGTTTCAATCAGGGCTCCTTATCCCCAGTGAGGGGCAATCTTAATGCTTTAGCATACTAAGACATCTTGGTCAAGACATTTTTCTAGTCCAACACTTGATGTGCCCGCGACTTCATTCGCATTGGAATTTAATTGCACACTCTTAAGTGTGTTTTAAAAAAATGTATAACGCCATCTGTTAAATTTTGGAATGAGCTAAAATTTTTATGTTACCATGAGGTGCGCAGACTGAAGGTGCGAGATGGCGTTCATTAAGTAGATTTCAACTGCACACATAAGTGCATATTTAAAAATGTACAGCTCCACCTGTTGAATTTTGAGATGAATTAACGATTTTTTTCAAAGGTTGATTTTTTATGATATAAAGGTGTTTTCCATGTAAATTTCTAATGAGCACATTTCTTCCAGTGCGTTTTTATGTGATGCGTGCACAAACAGAAACAGGCAGACATAAATTCCAAAAACCACCTTGATATGTTTTATTACTCATCTTACGTCTGCTCAATTAATTTCTGCAAATATCTTCAAATGTACAGACACGCCAACTTTACAGTTTTATTATATGTCTAGATGACAGTGCACAAAGCACTATAAAGACATGGTTTGATGAGTTCGGTGTGGAAGAACTTGACTGGCCCACACAGGGGCCTGATCTCAACACCATCAAGCAGCATTGGGATGAACTGGAACGGAGATTGTAAGCCAGGCCTTCTTGTCCAACATCGGTACCTGCCCTCCCTCATAAATACTCTATAGAATGAATGGGCACGAATTACCACAGAAACACTCCAAAACCTTGTGGACAGCCTTCCAAGCTCTTATAGCTGCAAAAGAAGGACCAACTCCATATTAAAGTACATGTATTTGGATACATTGCAGTTTTGGCCAAAAACTATATATACACAATACAGACCAAAGGTTTGGACACACCTTCTCATTCAAATAGTGTTCTTTAGCCCAAACAAGTCTCTTCTGCTTGTTGCCTGTCCTTAGCAGTGGTTTCCTAGCAGATATTCTACCACAAAGGCCTGATTCACACAGTCTCCTCTTAACAGTTGTTCTAGAGACGTGTCTGCTGCTAGAACTCTGTGTGGCATTGACCTGCTCTCTGATCTGAACTGCTGTTAACCTGCGATTTCTGAGGCTGGTGACTCGGATGAACTTATCCTCCGCAGCAGAGGTGACTCTTGGTCTTCCTTTCCTGGGGCGGTCCGCATGTGAGCCAGTTTCTTTGTAGCGCTTGATGGTTTTTGTGACTGCACTTGAGGACACTTTCAAAGTTTTCCCAATTTTTCGGACTGACTGACCTTCATTTCTTAAAGTAATGATGGCCACTCGTTTTTCTTCACTTAGCTGCTTTTTTCTTGCCATAATACAAATTCAAACTCTGTGAATGAGAAGGTGTGTACAAACTTTTGGTCTGTACAGAGAGAGAGAGAGAGAGAGAGAGAGAGAATTCAACTCAACTCAAATTCAAGTCAGTTATTTTGATGAGATGAGATGACAGAACTAAACTGAAGGAGGAAGTGCAGGAGGAACACAGGCACAGGAAATTAGGAAAATAAGAACACACACAAGTCTCGCGCCGCTGAAGGACTCCCACGTGACCGCGCTGAGCAGCTCGCGCTCCATCCGTCGTTTGGCTCCACACACACAGACACACACACACAGGACGGAGCGGAACCGAGCCGAGCGACACTCCGAAGACACTTCTCCTTATCTGCATAAACCTTTCTAACACGCGTCCCCAGGCTCGCACACCATGGAGGGCTACGGGCTGTCGGAGGAGGAGCTCTTCGCCTCGTCTCTGCACAACTTCACCTGGGAGAATTCGTTTGAGCAGGTAGGAGACTCCAGCCCTGTGTTTGTGTGTGTGTGTGTGTCCGCGTCCTCAGCCTGATGCTGCTGTTGCTGCTCTACTTACTCTCATCCAGAACCGAGGAGTCCGCTCTAATTCTACACTTTCTACATGACATGCGTCTTAAAACTTCTCCTTCCCTATGCTTAGTCGTAACATTAAGGGGAAAGTTTCCAGCTGAACGCTGACACTGATGTACGAGTCTGCAGCGAAATAATCTCAGAAACGGACAAACCCTGAAATCCCGTTAAGCCACAGACGCGCTCTATTTAAAGAGTTTCCCCAAAAAAAAAAAAAAAAAAGTGACGCAATACGTGCAAGGTCACGTGATATTGACGGTTAAAAAAAAAAAAAATATATATATATATATTTTTTTTAACGGAAACTACTTCACTAATGGAAGACTTAACTTGCATTTTCCCTTCACATTTAGCTGACTTTAGATTAAGAGCAACTTTTCTTTAAAACAATTTCTGTAAAATAAATTTTTACCTCCATACATGAGCCAACTGTTGTAAGCATGTGTAATAGTATTTCAAATTCTTTAGTCTGGTCAGTTCAGTTTTATTTGTATACGGTTTTCTCAGAATCAGAACCAGAATCAGGTTTTATACACCTGCAATGAATTGTATCCAAATACATACACTTCAATATTGAGTTGATCCCCCTTATAACAGCTCCCAAGGCTTTCCTCAAGATTTCTATGGGAATTCGTATCCATTCATTCTGTAGAGCATTTATGAGGTCAGACACTGGTGTTGGACGAGAAGGCCTGGCTCGCAATCTCCGTCCCAGTTCATCCCAAAGCTTCTCAGTCAGGGCTCTGTGAGGACCAGTCAAGTTCTTCCTCACTGAACCTTGTCTTTATAGTTCTTACTTTGTGCACTGTCATGTTGCAATAGAAAAGTACCTTCCCCAAACTATTGCCACAAAGTTGGGAGCATAGCATTGTCCAAGATGTCTTGGTATGCTGAAGCATTAAGATTTTCCATCACTGGGGATTAGGGGCCTGATTAAAACACATGTATTCAATAATTAACAGGTGTGGCCAACTTCCTTGTGTTTGTCAACATACACTATATTGACAAACACAAGGAAGTTGATTCCAGCTTTCTGTGGCTCTCAAAGTACAGACCAATGTATTACACTGTACACTTGTTATAGAGAAGACACTATACACAATATGTACTATAAGTACAGTACAGACCAAAAGTTTGGACACACCTTCTCATTCAAAGAGGTTGAATTTGTATTATGGCAAGAAAGCAGCTAAGTGAAGAAAAAAACGAGTGGCCATCATTACTGTAAGAAATGAAGGTCAGTCAGTCCGAAAAATTTGAAAGAACTCTTCTTATGCCTTGCCGATAACGTTCGAGGTAGTTTTCAAGACCATTTGGTGCATTGATATGCATAGTTTCGATTGGACCAATGAAAGCATAGCGCATGCCCAGCCCCTTTTAAAGTGTCCCCAAGTGCAGTCACAAAAACCATCAAGAGCTACAAAGAAACTGGCTCACATGTGGACCGCCCCAGGAAAGGAAGACCAAGAGTCACCTCTGCTGCGCAGAATAAGTTCATCCCAGTCACCAGCATCAGAGTTAACAGCAGCTCAGATCATAGACCAGGTCAATGCCACAGAGTTCTAGTAACAGACACGTCTCTAGAACAACTGTTAAGAGGAGACTGTGTGAATCAGGCCTTCATGGTAGAATATCTGCTATGAAACCACTGCTAAGGACAGGCAACAAGCAGAAGAGACTTGTTTGGGCTAAAGAACACAATAAAGAAAACTCTTTGAATGAGAAGTTGTTTCCAAACTTTTGGTCTGTACTGTTGGTGGAGGTGAAGTAAGTAACACTATACATTGTGACAAAGCAGATTTACTGAAGAGTATGGATTCCAGGCAGAATTTTTAAATTGGTAAGTTCATCCTGAACGAACAAGGGTTCTTTCTTCTTGAGATTCTTGAGATGATGTAAGGAAAAAACTTTAAGTGGAGCCAGAATGGAAACAAACCCCTCCTCATGTGCTGTGTGTGTGTACTCAAAAGGTGTACCCGTATAGTCTGTTTTGTTGGTATCCGCAGTCCTAAAGCTATCATAGTGATTGTACTCCTAACAGTGTTAGAAACAGTTGCATGGAGAGCTTTGGGTTCATCAAATTCAAGTCCAAGTTCAGATTACAGATGGGCCTACATTTAATTAGTTAATTAATTAATTCATCCATCCATCAATCCATACATTCATCCATCCATGCTTAAATTCATCCATCCATCCATCAATTAATTCATTTATTCATTCATCAATAACCACTATCTTTGTCAGGGTCCATCACAGGGTTACCATTCACACACTCATTCATATCTAGTGCCTACTTGTACATTTTTCAGGAAGCAGAAGTAAACCACATGGAAAAGGCTTACTAATTAGTAATGTGGCATATCATGTACCAAACAAGTTCAAGTTCACAATATTACTAGGGATTATTTGATTAATTCGTTTATTCATTCATTCATTCATCTAACCATTCGTTTATCCATCCTTCCATTTATTTATTCATCAATTCATTAATTTATTTATTCATTCACCAATGACCACTTTATCCTTGTCAGGGTCCATCACAGGGCACCCTCAGGGCAACACTCATTTATATCCAGTAGCAATTCAGAACAGCCATTCACGCCTACTTGCATATTTTTTCAGGTGGTGTAAGGAAACCCTGTGGAATGGGACTGTTAAGTAACGTGGCATATCATGTACCATTTCTGGGTCCAAACTTCAGTTTATTCTTGCTGTTTGTTTCTTGCTGGCTATTCTTCACAGAACTGGCATGGAGAACCACTCAAAGCATCTCACCTCCAAACAACCCTCTGCATCTTTCAACAGCAAGCCAACAACATTCATTTCACATGGATAACAATCTGAAGTTACATCATGCTACGAGTGATGAAAAATCAAGCCGATTGCCCCTGAATTAAATGATTAATAAACACAGTAAACAGAATGCATAAAACCTCTCCAGGAATCCCATCAATAAAATAAACTCGAAAGAGCCCGTGCTTTGAAGAAATCAGGCAGTAGTGCGATGCGGGGCTGTTCTGAAAAGATCTAGGCTGTGGGTCTATAATTCAGATTTATTTATCGACATCAGTGTTCTAGAGAACTTTAGTGGGAAATTGTGTTTGGTGAGGCATGGGTGATTGATGTACACGCTTTTTGGAAGGATAGGGCTTCTGACATTTATTATTAGTATTGTTGTGCTGTGGTATGGTGCAGTTTGTGAGTCTTCTACTCAAGGCACTGGATTAGTTCCATGATGCTTCAGAAAATGAGAACGAACGTTCAGCTATGTCATCGTACAACATTAAGTTTGAATTTTTAGCAGATTTCAATTCATTTTAGTTATGCTCCAATCTGGGTTGGTATTCGATCCTCATGTTTGCTATGTGTTTAAAGGCTGTGAATGAGGTTGGAGTCAATCAGAACACAGGACATAAAAAGTCCAATTGGATGTTAAGATTTCAACATCTGTTGTAAGAATTCATGAAATGTATGACCTGAATAGATGTAAGCTCAAAAAACCTTAGCAGAGTGTATTAAAAACCTATATTTAGAGAATCGTCACAAAAAAAACGTAATGTAGAACATCCATGAGCTCTTATAATCTATTTTGTTCATACAAGTTGCATATTTATAGTCACATTGTTTCCGGAGTTTAAACATACCCATACACAGCTCAGTTTCAGATCACACAAGCCTCCATTTTTATGCAGATTCATCCATGACAGGTATTGGGGCTAATTCTCTAAAAACCTTTTTGTTATAGTATTTAGGCATCAACGAAAAAAAAAAAGGGAGGGAGGGAAAAAAGTCATTTCGCAAAACGCTATATAATTGCCCCGTCAATAAGACTGCAGGGTGCGCGCTTCCCCACAAAGCGGCTAAAAATGGGAGGAAAACAGAATTAAGCTAGGTAATTAAAAACCAGGGGTGCTTTTCATTTCCTGCACATGCACATCCAATTACTCTCCCAATGCATCAAGAGGTTTACACGCTTCCACCGTCCATAGACACGTGAGCCACCACAGGCCGATGGAGCCTAAAAGCTTCTTAAGAAAAAAAAAAACGCTTTTCCTTAAAAGAATCAGAAAAAAAAGAAAGAAAAAAAAAACACGCATGAGCCTACGATGGTAGGTGCAGAATAAATAAATAAATAAATAAATAAATAAATAAATGAAAACGATGTTGAAACAGTGTGTCCTTGTGAGCAGATTATCCACTCATGCTTGAGCAGTGGGGAAAGTCTTTACATTATTCACGTGGCTGTACGTGTGCTGGGCCTGGGCCTCTCCTGACCAGAGCTGTGAAATGAGTGGCTGCTGCTGCTGCTGTTGCAAGTCTAACAGTCTAACTCTCGAGTAGGAGTTAGACACCCTTCAACTAAGAGCTGAGTGTCTCAGGCTTCACTAGGTTCATTTTATTATGGATTGTGCTGTATAGTCTGCAGCTCTGACAGTGGAACAGTTCTGGAGCAGAAAGGAAATGAGTGTAGAGACACTTTGGCTTTTTCTGAGGCTGCTGCTCTGGTCTCTGTGCTTCTCTGGTCACTGTAGGCAGCTGTCCGTGGTGCTGAACGCCTGATCTGCTTTCTTGTATTACTCTCTTTCACGAAACCCAAGGTTTTGGTTGGGTTTTATTTATTTATTTATTTATTTATATTCTAAAGCTAAATACAGTACTGGTTCAAGATCAGCTTAGCTGAAGACCAAGATCTTAACCAAGTACAAGTCCAGGAACAGATCAACACCACACTTGTCTGAGTCCATGTCAACACAGAGATGCTCAGATGTGTTAATTGGTGACATTTTTGGTGACTGATATATAAGCTGACTTTTTCCTCTAACATGAATTTTGTACAAATGTGGACACAGGGCCAACATTGGACGTACAACTTTGTGTAACCAAATACAGCTGTGCATTACACGTTCACTATGATCCGCACAAAAGTTTCGGATCACTGACTAACTCAACTGAACAGTTGATATTGAGATGTGTCTGCTACTTATGCTCTACTTAAAGCCTTCATAACGGCTCTAATCTGAAGTGCTGTTAATTGGTGATTTCTGAGGTTGGTAACTCTAAATGAACTTCTTTACAGCAGAGGTAAGTTTTGGTTTTTCCTGGGATGGTCTTCAAGAGATCCAGTTTCATCCTGGTGCTTGATGGGTTTTGCAAATGCACTGGACAAATCTGATCTTGCAAGAACTTTTCCAGAAAGGCTGACCGGCGTATCTTAAAATAACAACTGTCTTGTTGTTATTGTTGTTGTTGTTACATAATTGCCTAATTCCATGTGTGTTATTTCACAGTTTTGAAATCCCCAGTATTTTTGTAGAATGTAGAAAATAAATCACTAAACAAATACATAGAATTTTGCAAGTGATCCCAAACTTTTGAGCGGTACTGTACATGTGCTGTATTATTTCAAACAGAAGAAGATGATGGATTTTAAAACATAGTCACTTAAAATGTACAGATGCCATATAACTCCTTACGAAGAGGTAAACATTTACAGTTTGAACAGTAACAACCAGGATAAGTATCTGTTAATGGAGATGATGTTGTGTTCTCAGGTGGTGTTGAAGAAAAATATTTTTAAGTCTTTGGAGGCTGAGGATGAGAGGAAACTGAGTAAAATTTCACACGAGTTTATGACAAGGATGAGATCATTGATTTGTAGTCTCAAGACAAAGAGACAAACACTAAAAATGACAAATTTTTCATATTGAAGCCAGTGTGTTCAGACCCCCGAGTGGAGTAGTCGACAGCGTCTAGAGTTAAAGTACTGTACAAAAATAGCTTTCGTATAAAAGAAAATAGCTGCATGTCATCTTTGAAAATAATAAATTATCTGTCTGTGTATGAAAGTCGTGCTTTGTCTGTCTCTTTGTTGTGGAGGACTCAAGAGCTGAACAGAACAGACATGTCAGGAAAGCCTGCTGGCCAGGGATTTGTGACATCACGAATCAAAGCAACTTTTTGTTCCAACTTGAGCTGTTTGATTCAGTTCACTATGCAGTGTAATTGGTCTTTTATTGGTTGAGTTGATGTATTTAATTGAAGAATCAGTTTTTGATTCTGATTTTATGTACACTAAACTTGCAAATACTAAATGGTCCAAATTGGTTAATTAAAAATAAAAGAAAAAATATACCACAACATTTGTAGAAAATGAAAAGTGTTTTCATGTTCTGCAAAGTACTCTTCCACAAAGGAATCTTGCTTTTTTGCAAGCTCGGTTCTTCCTTATCTTCTTCTTCATCATCATCTTTTTTTGAGTCTACAATCGGTTGGTCCAATACCGCCGTATACAGGTCTGTAGTGTGTACGCTTTCTGTGAGTCATAACATAGCAATCAACAACACAGCATTTCAATGCTTATTAGACACTTTTAGTAGTTTTTTTTACTTCAAAATCTGTAATATATAGCTGCATACAGTCAATTTTAGGAGTATTGAATTGAATTGGAAAAAATCTAATCGAAAGTAGAGCTAGGATTCATAGGAACAGTAAAATCCAGGTGAGGGGTAGGAAACAACTTTTACATCATAGTGGATTTAGGTTCTGTTTGGATTTCTTGTCTTGTCTTGTATATCAACGGTTGGCATACACTATGTTGCATTACTGCCACCTTCTGGTCTTGATCCTCTTCTTCTTCTTCTTCTTCTTCTTCTTTCTGTTATTCGTGGTTGGGATCCACTATGTTGCATTACCACTACCTTCTGAGCTCGATCTCCCTCTTCTTCGTTTCAGTTTGCAGTTGCTTTTCCCTGACAGTTATTATGTCCATCTTGATTTCCCCCCCCTGTCTTCTTGTCTTCTTGGTGTTTACTGGCTTATATAATATGAAGGGAAACATGAATGCTATGTTACCTGCTTGTCTTCTTGATGTTTATTGGCGGTTGGGATCCACTATGTTGTTTTACCGCTACCTTCTGGTCTTGACCTCTCTCATCTTCCCTTCAGTTTAAAGCCGATTTTCTAGTCCCACCCTTAAGAAACCCATCATTACTTTCTTGCTTGTAGTATTTCTCCATTTTCTAAAATACTTTTCATAGTGTGCTCAACCTTTTCAAATTCTAACCTTTCCTTGCCCCTCAATCAACTCTTTCGGGTTTATGGTCAGTTGGGGTGATACCACCACGTATTGAATTGCCATAACGCTTGTCTTCAGTTGCCTCCTTCTTGCCGCCTTTACTACCTGCACCTTTTCCCAACTCACCCAGCATGCAGAAGCAACTCTACAGTTACTCTCAGACCAGACCACCAGACGTGTAAAATGATGGGATGGGGAGAAAGTGGGGTGGAGGAATGTCCAAAAAGGACCATAATACCACAGTCACACAACAGCTCCTGTTTGAGTTTACTTTTAGACTCTTTTTTTTATCCCACCTGGAAAAGAAAAACACACAGATATGCTGTTTGGCAACTGTGGGTGTATATGACTCTGTGTGTGCATGTGCATGTGTGTGTGTGTGTGTGTGTGTGTGTGTGTGTGTGTGTGTGTGTGGTAAATAGATTTCCATTTACTCTCGGGTACTGTATATCTCGAGCCCATTTTCAGATTTTCTGGGATAGCCTTCAGACCCACTTCTCCCGTGAATAGGACAAAGCAGCTGCTGAAGATGACTGAATAAAAGAATCCTGTAGTTTTCAGGTGACAGCTTCAGAGCTGCTTAGGCCAATTTTGATTGTTAGATTAGTTAGTAATAGAAGCAAAGCAAGGACCCAGTTTTGTTATATAGCACAGTATATGATCTTCTGCTGTCCCTTTTGAGTAAATGTGAATCCAGATTTAATATTAAAGTGTTAAATGTTTTAAGAACACAGCTGTAAAAATACATTAAAAAATTTATCTCAATGTATTCACAGACAGTATGTAGGTAATGGTCATTGGGAGTCTACTCAGTAAAAATAATAGTGATAGCTTGTAAAAATGGCCTGTGCATCATTTGTTATATGCTCACGTGGTTTCTTTTCTTTTCTTTTTTTTGCAAGCATAGAAAAACGACAGGCCCAACGTTTAACAGGCCAGGTATGAGTTTGCAGCAGCTCTTTTAAGAAGTCTGATTAGATAGGCATCCATCCATGGCACTGCAATATGCTGCAAAGCAGACTCTCTGCCCAGAGGTGGAATCATTCCTATAAGAAGGAATAGCAGTGAAAACACCTGATACTGTCTCACCGACTACATTTACATTTTGATTTAAGTGCATATTTTCCACCGGATACGAACCTTCTCCTGCCATTGAAAGTTATGACAAGTGACTTCCAGCTACATACAAGGACCATTTATGCGAGTAAAGCGTCTGTGAAAGATGCGTTTGTGCTCAGTGGAGAGTGTTTGTGTTTGATGATTGTGAAAACAGGTCTTAGTCAGATCCAGGATTTTTGCACATGCATGGTGCCTCTATTTGATCAGTACAACAGCACCTTAATTGCTTTCCAGAGCCTTAGAGAGAGAGAGAGAGAGAGAGAGAGAGAGAGAGAGAGAGAATTCCAGGGTTTACACTGCCTCACCACAGCTCTTATTCCTCTACATTCTGTATATATTTATCACAAAACCGAAGACGCTCCCTCTTAAAATTTTCTCCCAGTTACTGACTTTCCCAGTTTCAATTTGTTGAACTTGTTGTCATAACCACAATCAGTAGAGTTCAACAAGCAGCTTTTCTCTTATCCTGGATCCTTATTCCACAGACTAACAGTCCACTGGACTATTTCCAGTTTTTTGTTGCCAAGCCTAGTCTGGTTCAGACGTATATATATTAATTTACAAGGCCAGTTTTGTGGTGAAAGGGTGAAAATTTTTTTTTTTGGGTGTGTTTAAATGTATTCTGTGTCATAAAAGCAGTCAGAGCCACTATCTCTAGGTCACCAGGAGAGGTTGAGGGAATTTTTATACAGGCAATATTACGTTGCCACTTCTTGAACTGTCCTTATTCAGTGATTAAATAGATTCTGGCCTTGAGATCTGCTGCTCCAGCATTTTCTTCAATTCTCTCTCCTACTTTTCCCCTCTTCTTCAAACCTCCAGCAAGCGAACCCCCCCGCCCTCCTCAACACTGCCTTTGAAGCGTATGCTGCATGTACCCCTCCATGAGACCACACTTCCATATCCGTATAAAAACGCTCCCCAAGCGCCTACCGCTCGTCCTTGGCCTTTTTAGGACATCCTGGAGGCAGATCCATTTCCCATCTCAGTGATTTATACAGATTTCCGTCGCAGAACACGTTCCCTCAACGCATTGGACCTGAAGTAAAGTTGCTTTGCAAAGGACGATGATGACAAAAAGATGCAAAAAAAAAAAAAAACATTTTTACGGAGGAGGTTCCTACTTTTTTTTGGTCTATTATTCAGTAATCTTATCACACATATAAAACTCATTTTATTCCAAAGTAGTAGCACATCCACGTTCCTATTTACCTACTCAAACCCGAGCAAAGCACATATACAAGCACTGTAGATTCTAGTGGTGCTCAAGAGCAAACAAACCTGCAGCTGTTTTCTCAGCTGGATTGATTTATTCCCTCGTCTGAATAGCTGCCTCAATTAACATCACTGAAATTCTGCAGTTCTGCGAGGAATGCCCAAGTCTAGACTTGTTACGTTAACCTCTGCGGGGTTTCTTATTCATAAGACTTGGAGAGTTCTGGGCCGCCTGGACTTCCAGTCCTCTTTTTCTTTTCTCTGTTTCTTTCTCTTAAGTCCCATGTTGACTCTCACCTTCAGCAGAAAGCGCCAGGTGGAGTTGAGTTAATTGAGCTGGGAGGCCCTGCAGGAAGAGAGACTTTCCTCCAGAGAAGGGCCACGTCACTTCCTCTCACCCCTCCGTAAACACCCACAGACCAGTAATGACATTACCTTGCTTCCTAAATGCACATTCTAGAAAAAAAAATTCATAAAAAAAATGACAGCAGCACAATGGATTATGAGCCTGCCAGGCAAATTGAGTAATTGTGTCTATGTCTAATTGCTGTCTAAAAATATGTCGACTAAAATAGTTAAGGAAGGAATGAGTCAAGCTGTCTGCTAATGCTTTTTGCTTTTTTTTTTTTATGGTGTTTCAGATAAGCGGTGTTACGGAGGCATAATAACGTGATCTATTTCAGGATAATCAGGCAGCTTACGGTGTACCTAAGCTCCAGAGAGCAATCGGAAAACCCATAGAAAGTTACTAACGGAGTCACCAGAGAGCTGTTTTCCAACTAAAAGTTGCAAAGGGTGATTTGCATGGACGTAAGATGTTTTACATGACCGGCACTGTGTGAAGTTCTCTTTAGAGGACATATTGTTTAGGTTATAGTTTGTGTTCAGACATTTAATTAGCGAATAAAATGCGATAAACATGCTGTAATGGGAAGATCATCGACGGCGGGTGTGATGTGGTGTGACGTGGCACAATATGAATGCAAAGCTACGTTACCACCCTGGAGCTGATTATTTTCCATCACATTATTTAGTTAAACAATTTTGTTTTGAATCAATAATTGATTATTAAAAATGCAAGTCTCCACAGCCTTTTGAGCTTTATTCAGTCAATCCCGGAAGCTGCACAGGCAACAATGACCTACGCAGCTTCTGTATCGCATCCTGGCGCGTCTTCACCTACACAGAAATGCTCAAGTTGTAGATTTGTTGGAAAATGCAGAATTCTGTGATTCATGTGTTTGTTTCCATTAAGATTCCCATGAAAGAGTCTTTATCTAATCTCAGCACACCCTCTTGAATTTTAATCAAATCGAATTGAAAAAACAAGTAAGGATTCTCACTCCTAACAACAACACAATTCTAAGTGGTTTATTGGTTTAGTCGGTTAAGGCTGTGGGTTACTGATTGAAAGGTCGGGGTTCGAGTCCAAGCACCGCCAGGCTTCCACTCTTGAGCCCTTGAGCAAGACCCTTAACCCTGTCTGACCGCACGATCTGACCCCAGCTTACTAACTGGCATATGCAAAAAATAATAAATGCTGTAAGGTACATGTGACAAATAATTTAATTATTATTATGAATTATTATTTATTCCTCTTATGCCACTGTGATTTAATTATTTGTGTAATTTTGAAAACACATTTGCTTTCTATAAACAGTTGTTCCCTCATCAGGCTTTCTCTATTTTTATCTCTCATAAAAGTAACAAGAAATAAAATGCAGTCTTAGAACTGATAATCCGTAAAATGCACAGTGCGTTAGTACTTTAGTCCTGAAGACTTTCCCATGATGTAGAGTTTCCTACCTCGCAAAAATTCCCAAGAGAGCACTGATTATACATTTTTCTTTGTTCAATAATAAAAAAACATGTCATTAAAATACTTTTGTAGAGAGTTACAGGCACAGGAATGTTCACGATAAATTATCAATCAATTCATTGCCATTGAGTGTTGAACTGATACAACATGCATTAACTGATAATGGTTGTTTTGCATCTATTTCTCAGCAGCCCATAAATGTATTTACTTGTACACTCTGCAGCTCAGCCAATACACAGTATCAGACATGTTTTTTTAGCGGCCTTGCTTGTGAATGAGGACGAAGAGACAATAGCAGAGGTTTTTCAACAGTTATATCTCCTTTTTTAAAATAGTTTATTCTGGAAGCTCTGGCTTTGACTACTACAAACGCCTTAATATGCTCTAAGTAAGTAGAACTGAATTACACTTCTTACCCACTTATTACAAGAGGTTTATCACCCAGTGGTACACAACACTAATCTAAAGGACAAATGTGCACCCTTGTGTATTTTTAGCACTGTCGTTTTTGAATTAGGACAAAGACAGGAGGCGTTTTTTTTGACAGCCATAGTTGCTTCAATAATTTGTCTCGCAACTAATATGTCAGGACTGAGGGAGTAACCAATCCATGTCTGAGTTAGGAGCAGTCGATATACACTAGCAGCTCCCGTATGTACCCCGTGCTAACCCTCGATAACCCAGCTGTATTCTAATGTTAGTTTACCCTTCCTCACTATGCAGCCTCCTTACTGTACATGCTTTCCAATGACTTATTTGAAGAGTCGGGTGTCCGCAGTTCCATTCCTTAACTCCGAACCGTTTCAGACTGCTACCTTTAAAGTCACCTTTCTGTTCTGCCATCTTTACTTTAATAGAGATCTCATCCTCAAAACCTCTCACAGGTGTTCTAAAACACTCGTGTCAAACTTTCCATTCAACAAATTGAACTGGTGTACGTCCACAAGCTTTTTACGAGTGCTAGATGGGTCTGCGTGTTACTTGTGAGAGAGGCGCTGGGTGAATCAGTGCAGTGCATGCCATTAAATAAGAATTTATCCATTTTTAAATAATAAAAAATAGAAAACTAATATGTGGCGTGAAATTTTCAACCCTCGTTGAGTTTTACTATATAAACTATAACGTATTAGAAAGAATGCATTAATATAAAGTTGCGGTTTGCCTTGCAGGCAGAACTACTCTCAGTGCCATGTTGTTATAGAAAATTAATTAACCTTCTGACCAGCCGGAGTCAAGAATTCACCAGCACTGCGGTATAAACTAGCGTGACAGAGACAGGATGAGTATGATTTTGAGGAATTCGTAGACTTTCCTTTTTTTTGTTGTTGTTGTTTTCACGCAGATGCGTTTTTGATGCACGCAAGAATGTCTTGCTTTCTGAGGCATTGCTTAGCGACCGCCATGAGAGGACATGCCACTTTCAGCATCAACACTGTAGTGACTCACTGATGCTCTCCCCAGCGCTAATGTTTACTGTAGCAGTCTTCAGTAAGCGGTGCTGCTGTTGCTGCTGCGCATTAATGGAAGGCTATTAAAATGGAAAGACTTCAATAAATGCTTTCCCTTGCAGGAAAGAAAAAAAAAAGATTTGTTCTAGAGGGCATTTTGTTATTGAAATGGAGAGCACTCAGCTATTTTGTACATATGGATGCAAATAAATATCAAACCCTCAAATCCCGCAAGGTTATTTATTCAGTGGGGTTGTGTATCTCTTTTGATAGGAATGCATTTTTCCACCCCCTCCCACCACCACAGGCTCTGTCAGCTAGTTGTTTTTGTTTAAATATTAGATAAAAAAAATGGATTAAATGGCACGATCAGTCAGCGCTATCAATAGGATGAAGTTAATGGAGAAAAGTTTTTCTTTTCTTTTACGTACAGTTTTTCAGCATTCTTAGTGTCTTCATACTGAAGCCTCTTAATCCTCTTATACACCTGCGAGGACTTGTTGTAGTTGTAACCTGTGTCTTCTCTCCCGAACCCAGGTTTCCTGATGGTTACATTAGCTAATGAAGTGGATCGAGTGGTCTGTAAATTGCTGCGGCGGCACTTCCTTAGGAACGCCGTGGCCCATACGTACCTGCGAAAGGACACCTGAGAATAGGAGGAAGTGGTCACCTTACCCCAGGGCTCATTTGGATGGCACACAATCGCAGGAGTCACCCGAGAGGCCCATCGGAAATCAATACATGCTCACTTTAATTGTGTGAGAAAAAAGATTCACTATTCACAGCTGCACATCATCTGTTAGGACAGCTTGACTTTTTCCCCCCTCCACTCTCTCTTTCCTCTCTCCTCTCTCTTTTTTTTTTACCCCCTTCCATCTAATTTCTCCTCACTCAGCGGATAAGTTGAATACGATTGCTTATCAGTGGGTAGATTATGAAAATTGAGCATTCTGTCTGCATTCCTGGCCCATTTGAAATGCATAGAACCAAAGTGTACAGCGGATTAGAGCGAAGTGCCACAGGCATTTTAAAGTCCTGTATCTCCGGCGTTGGTTCTCCCTGCATGCTCAAGTTTGGCTGCTGTGCTGGCGATGCATAATAATGACATGGTTTATTCTTTACAGATGCTTATCTGAGGGCTGATTTTTTTTCCGTTAAGCTGTACACTTGTGTTGTACATATTGGCAATAAAAAAAAAAAATCATGTCATGATCGCAATTATGACAGTTTCAATAATTTCAGTTAAAGTAGTGGTAAAATTTCCAGGATGAAAATGATGTAATGTTTAAAGGGGATCTGTTACCCAAAGTCATGTTTAGGCATTTAGATCGTTCCGCTGTGTTAGAGCTGTAACAGTGCCCGAGCCAGACAGAATTCGGCCTGAGCCCGACAAGTACATTTTGATTGAAAGCTTCTTAAAAGCCCGAACCCGCTTACAGCCCAACATTATTCAAATGTGCACACAGCTTTTGCCAGGAATGAGTAATTTATACATGTTTTAACATATTTAATTGATAACTAACGTATAGACTTAGGTTTAGTTGCTGGTGCAGCCAAAACGTAAACACCAGAGGCAAGCCTCCATTTCACCTCCTCAACATTTTTGCATCTTTTTAGCTCTAAAAAAGGATTCCCTGCTTTTTGTCCTTCTTCCATTTTTTGTTTCGGCCAGGACTCCAATAAGATTTTTCCTTTTTTGTGACGACATAAGGCATAAGTGCCCCTCCTCCTCCTTGCTGCTCAGAAGGGGAGTGGCTCAACAGTAACTCATTGAAATGGCACATTTATGGAAGGAATAAAATAAAGGGAGATTGAAGAAGGAAGAAATGAGGTGAATTTCAGCTGGAGGATTAAGGATTGATATTTTTTCAATAGAAATTGATAATCTTTATTAAGAATGATGTTCCTAAGGTCATAAAGAAAAGTACTGTATATGTTGTAGTTCATGACGTGATTGTGCTCCTTCCATTCACCTTTCATCTGCTTTATCAGCAGCGTTTAAGGTGCCGAGCTGCACATGCATAACACACAACACGCCTCTTTTCTGCCACATGGTTTTCTGTACTTTTTCATGGGGTACTTGTCATTTATTTAAGCCATAGATTTAGCAAAGGATAAGCACCTCTTTGGAATGGACTGAACATGAACGTTGCTGTCTCAGGTTGAGATCAGGTTGAGCTTGTTTACCTTTTGTTGAGTTGCGGATCTAGGGATGTTAGTAAATTGTGGACAGTACAGATTCTCAGAGGTACAGTAAATCCAAGTCTTTAACTCATGAAATGCTACAGAAGTATTCAACTAGGAGTTTTTTCATTTTCAGTAGTTCTAAGCGGCATGGTGACGCAGACGTCTCTCAGGTCCTGGTTCCCTGGTTTGATCCTCAACTCGGGTTCCTGTCCATATGGTGTTCTTCATGCTCTCATTGTGTTTCGTCCGTGCTTCCTTTAGGGTCTCTGGTTTTTCCTCGACTGTCTAAAATCATGCAGGTATGTGGATCGGTTATGCTTGAATATGCCTAGTGACTGATGTGTCTGTTCATTGTGTTCTTGCAGAATGAACTCTCCCCGCTTTGCTAACAGTGTTCTCACGACAAACCAGGATAAAGCAGTTACTGAAGATGAATGAGTAAATGAAGAGGCAGTTCTGTGCAAAAGAAAAACAAAACCCTCAGTCATGTTGTATATCTGCAGTGTTCCCCTGGGTGACTTTTGAACTTCCGCTGCATTTTTCCCCTCTGTAATAGACATTACAATTCTGTGTAAGCTAAAACGCAAAAAGTTGAACGCATATGCAAACTTCAGTTACACTTCAATAACATACTTGCCTGGTGCCAGTGTTAACTTTTCACATTCCTAGATAAATGATACATTTAGTTATAATACTGTACATGTACGATGAAGTGAGTTGATTCCTATTTGACTTTGTTGTTGTATTTCCTCTACGAAACACATTGTGACATTGTGTTGATGTGTCCTGCTGAATCTAAACAACCCTGACAGTGGTCGTTGGTCTTTCGGCTGCTCCCATCAAGGGGTCGCCCTCCGATCGGCGAACAACTTGGCACAAATTGCCTCCCAGACAGAACCGAGATCAGCACCGCTGTGGATGGGGTTTGTAACCCTGAAAGTGAGCTAAGTTAAGCTAGATAAATATGAAGAACAATAACAAGCACATTTTCTTTTTTCATACAAAAACCCAGATGATTTATAAGGACAGGGTTACACGCCAGCACCGATGAGCCCTAAGTTAGTAAAACACTCCTCTGAGAAGTTTCTCTGAGACCTGTGTCCTTGTTTAAAAGAATAAATTCTCTCAACCATTTTTCTCTCAACCAAGTGATCGTTGGAAACGAATAGCATGGACATCCAGAAACAAGCAGACAAAGCTAGCCAGGAGCCATCTATGGGACACAAGACTATAGTTTATGATACTAGAGAGCATTTAATTGGGAAATCATGAGGTTTTTCTTAGATATGGATTCCAGGATACAATATAAATATTAATAAGGGTTTTATAAGTAAATAGTTTTTATTAATTTTTTTTTTTTAAGGGGAATATTTTAGGCTAGTTTTTATAAATGTTGTTCTGCTTTTGTCATGCAGACCTGGCAACCCTGGCTCTGGGGTGGGAATACTGTACCGTCTGTAACGTGTAGAGCCGTAATAAAGACGAGAATACAAACACACATTACCTGTCTTACTTGGCAGCATGCTTGATTACTGCTGCAGCCTGAAACAGTAGCTAATGACTATCTACTATTTTTATACTGTATCTATGATCGCTGCAGTTGAGTGTTTCCATCACTTAATCACAGGATGCTGCTACACAGCTGTCCATCACCGATCGGTGGTGTGTGATTTGTGCGCAGGCTTTTACGCCATTTCAAATGCATAACAGCTCCAGCAAAGCATTAGCGATGCTCTTTATAGAGGAAAACACATGCAAGAATGTTCTTTCAAATTTCTCATTTTTATCTCCAGTATATTTGTATTGGACTGACGCAGTTTGAGGTCCAATTTTCCAATCACTTCATGATTTCTAATTGTGAACAGGGTGACTTAGTGGTTAGCACTGTCGCCTCGCACCTCCAACACCTGCATGTTCTCCCCGTGCTTGGTAGATTTCCTTTGGGTACCCTGGTTTCCTCCCATAGTCCAAAATCATGCAGATTATGCTACTGGAATTCCCAAATTACAATTTGACACATAAGCAGAGCTACGACACAGCTGCAGACCTGTTTTAGGCCTTATCATTTCTGATTCTGTGATTTTTTTCTACAATGTTGAAAACTGCTTCCCCAGAGAATTTGACAGACTTTTCTACTTCAGATGATGGTGCTGATCTAGTCTCTTGCCAAATCAGGTCAAATGTAATCAAACAATCACTTGGGACCACCGGATATGGTACTGTCATGATACCTAGGCGCTGAATCGATTTGTAATATTCAGAATAACATAGTTTGCGTATAGCATGGCTTATAATCTAACTCCTCTTTACCATTTAAATTATAAAAGCTTAAAGCTGCTGGATACATTCGATTCAGACTGTGCAGTGCATATCTCTGGTGTGTCATCTGCCATAATTGGCCTACGAGCTTCCGCAAGGGCCGGCAACAAAAAAATTAAGCGTTAAATTTTTCGCGCGGAAAGACTGCAAACGTAATCACTACGCCACAATTGAAAAACTCCCAGTAAATCACACAAAACTGTGCTGACTCTGCATAGGGGTATTTGCAAATAATTCACTCCTATGAATTATGATGGGGCAGCGGTGGCTCAAGAGGTTAAAGCTGGGTTGCCACTGTTGGACTCTCGAGTCTATCCCAGGAAACTTAGGGCATAAGGCGGGGTACCCCCTGCACAATACATCACAGGGCACACACATGCACGTGCACACACAATGCCAATTAACCTAATATCTGCATATCTTTGGATTACTGGAAGACAACCGGAGTACCCAGAGGAAATCCGCCAAGCAAATGGCAAACTCGCACACAGACCCAGCACAGGAATCAAACCTTTGACCCTGGAGGTGTGAGACCACAGTTTTAACCACTGTGCCACCATGCCAGAATTTATAATAATAATAAAAAAAAGCTTTTCAATGTCAAACTCAAATTTGGAGTCCTTGTGGAGGTGAATGTGGAGATTTCCCACAATCTCTAATGACTACTAAACTACGCACTACACAACACATAAATATTCTGATTACTAATTGAACGTTCTGTATTTATTGAAATGATAATTTATTTAATTGCTATTTAATTGCCAGGTGAACTAACACTGAACTTTCCCGTGTAGGTGAGAGCCGTGTGCACTGCGAAGCGAGTGGCCATGCAGTACACATGCAACAAAACATGAGCAGGCATTTCTTACATATTGCAAATGTACGCTCTTCTCATGAACAAGACTGAATATCATCCACAGGCCCGATGCCAGAGTAAGTCGGATGAATAGAACCTACAGTATAGGTTTTTGTTTCTCCACTTCGTGGCCTAACAACGTAAATGAAATGTGAAATGAAAATGTTTTCTGTTTCTATCAGAGGGACCGAAGGCAGCTGTGTGAAGAAGCATCACACGTGAACGGATCATATTTGATTAGAACAGTAGCCTTGGAAAAGAGATTTCTTTTGTGCTGCTATAGAAATAAACAGAGGTGTGGACTCCTGAGGGAATCTTTCTCTCTATCTAATCTCTCTCTCTCTCTCTCTCTCTCTCTCTCTCTCTCTCTCTCATGGTCTCTCTCATTCTCTCTGTGTTTCTGTTTTTTTCTTTTCCTTTCTCAAGAACATCCCCCAAGGAAATTGATTTTATCTTCTGCTCCTGTTAATTTTGGGGTTATAACCCTCCAGCTGCCAAGATCTTCTTGCTTTTTTGTTACAGAAAGTAAGTAACATCTTGTATGCTTCATTAAAAAAGCACAAAAAAAAAAACCCCACACAAGATAGAAAAGAGTATGATGACTAAACTAAAAAGACTATATTCTGTACTTATTGAGGCTTGAAAGCTTCACAGTATAAACTCCTCCTATGCCACCTACTGCTCACTGTGAATGTACACACTGCATAAAGTGGCTAATACGCATATTTATGTGCAACCCATGCGACTTTATGTAAAGAAATATGTGTGATGTGTTCTGAATATCTTTTTCTGTTTTAATAAAAAAGAGAAGGAAGTGAAAGCATATGGCATGGGCATATGGGGACGAAAGGAGAGAAGGAGGGAGGGAGAGGGCGAATGCACACAGGAGATCCGTCTCCACATTGTCAGGAGGATTTACGGTGCAGGTGTGGAGCCATCAATCACGCGGGTGCGCGCCAAAGACAACGCTGTGTCTCACCGCCATTTGTACGCCTGTCCACACAAATTGATCCTTAACAAGCTGCCTCTCTTCTTTCCCAAAGGTGACTAGCCTCGTAACAGGCCCATGAGCACCGCTTTCGTTTACTTTAAAAATCACAGAGAGATCAAACGCGACACTTTGCAAATGGATATTTCCGGCACACCGAGGAGAAGCCCGATAAATCTCAGACATTTATGCACAATTTGTTCTTTCCGACATTTAGGCAGTCATTTTGATTGATGAGTGTAAACCTGTACACACTTACGGACCTAAATATAATTTATATAAATCTAAATTCGTTGTGATCTCTGTTGTATTTCTATTAAAGGGTGAGAATAGAGTTTAACCCTCAGGGCAGCTCAGTGTTCAGTGAGAATGTATGATGTGCAAATAATAAGGAAATAGAAATATCCTCGCTGCCGTGCGCAGCGTTCAGGTATGTACTGCATGTGTGCCTCTAGCGTAAATCACATCTTTTCTTTCATCAGTAAACATGCATTGTAAGCTGAATGAAGGATATCACAATATGAGACGTCTGACTTTATTAATATAAGTTAATCAATTACTGATCCCCGAAGCATACCACACGAGTAGTTTCTCTTCAACTGACAAACACTGCCTCTCCATATGTGATGAAACCAGAGGTCAAAGATGTAGCTACTTGTCAGACGACTAAGCTCCCTCTTGGCATCTCAGCTAATTTATCTTGACGACCTCTCAGTGTGTCGTTTTGTTTTTTCTTTCATTTTACTTTTTTAAAAAATATATATCTTATCTTTTTACTTTTACAGGTAAAGACGATAAAGGACTGGACCTAGCCTTTATTATTATTCAATAGAATAGGAATATTTTTTCCTCTTCTTTCCTTCATATGTAATGTCTCTGTGCCGCACATTTTCTACATGAAGGTACATGCCATTTTTAAACCCAACATATGGCTTAATTTCATACTGAATTTGATTCATGGCAACCGAACTTCTATTTTTGGTTTCGAATGTTTCACTGCTTTAAATGATCAGATAAACACATGGAAGTAACTGAGCGAAGTCAGGACTGTAAAGTGCAAGTGGTGTTTGTGAATGATTGTGTGTAGAGTTCACACAGACAGATGCATCTCTTCTGCTAGTTGGTGACCTGTTATCCATCGATTTTCGAAGATCAGGCGTTCCACCCTGCTGAATGTTCACGGAAATGACTGCAGTGTTCTCCGAGTCACCTGTATGTTATTCACACACATACAGGCTTCCTTAAAAACATTTACACAATTCAAATGTTTAATGCAGCTAAGAGTCTCATCACTATACTGACTGTAAATGTTAATTCATGTGTGACTTGAACGCCCCTCACACTAGACATGTGCAATCAGTACACAAGCATATTTGGTATAACAGCATGACTGTGAGTGTGATGTTGCTTTTATACCACAGTCCTATTAACAACAAATGAATACGGAAGTACTGACATTTCGGATGCAATTTGTTTATTTTTGCGCCACTAGTGCAAATAAATCCTGAAGCATTCACACACGCATATTATAGCATTTTTGTTAATCCGCTTGTTAGGTTTAACAAGAGAGAGTCAGAATTGTTTAGTTTTAAGATCAAAGAAGAAGAATCATTGCTCGTTGTGTCCGCCGCACTTCAATATAATTACCGGCTGATGTTCGGACAAACACAGACGCACGCATGATGTCTGAAGCTCTCTGTTTATTATCAGCAAAGAGAGGATATTTAAGCTTTTGGCCAGGTACCCCGTGTCACGCACATCAAAAGAACCAGTCATTAACATGTAAGTCATAGAGAGACCCGGGGATGGACAGGCGATAGGAAACACATTTGCATTTTTCCTGTTAAACAAAAGGGTTCCAGCAGACACAAGCTGTTTGGATGTATAATCTTCTGAACACGGGCTATATAAGGAATCAGGAAGGGCAATGAGGTTTTTTTTTTTTTTTTACCCCATAGAGGCATGGAAAAAAATTGCATTATATAAAACCTTACAACACTTCTTGTAAACTCAGCATCCCTTCTTCATGTACATCTTCAACTGATGAACTGTTATTTAAAGCCAAAAGTTACATTTCTGAAAATGATTGTTTGCCACGTTTGCTGATGAGATCACTAACACTACCGTAGTACCTGTTTCAAACAAGGAAGTGGAAGTTTACATGACGCAACACAAACGAGCAGTGGTACACACAATGAAACGTCTCGGTGCAGTTATACTCAACATAGAAGCTCAAACAATTAAATTAGTGGACTGGAACTAACTGATGTATAATTGACAGCACTATAGTAAAATAAAACAATCAAATTAAATAAAAGCGTTAATTAATTTGAATAGTGTATAACTGACAGGAGCGCCGCTAAGGAGGGGAAAGTTAGGACGATTCTAAGGGCCCACGCCCATTAGGGGCCCCCAGAGATCTGCTTTATTAGTAATAACACTACTAGCAGTAAATTAAAAGAAATGTATCTACAAAAAATTTACACATGAAAAAAGATTACGGCTTATTTCTGCATCTCCAGTCAAATCACACCCCTCTCTGATTCACTGTATGGTTCAGCCCATCCTACTGTACCTAGCGAAGAGTGTCGCTGCTGAGTACAGGTGTTGAACTGTAAAAGCAGATATGTCATCGCGTTCAACAAAGAAGCATAAGTCCGGTCATCAGAAACGACAAGCGAGGTTACAGAGAGAGAGAAACGGGCAGACAATTACTCACTAAGTTTTTCGAAAAGAAAGGTATATGTTTATTCACGAAGCTTCCTTTGATGTAACGTTAATGTTGGTGTGACTTGCACAGCTAACCACTATCGGATACTCAATACAACAGGTTGCGTTTAGATGTGAAATGATTCCTCGAGTAATTTTTAATAAATTTTTTAAGCTTGCATTATATTTTTGCGCAATTGTTTGTTTGACGTGACGCAGCGTGCTTCCGGATGCAAGCGGAAGGAGACGCAAACAGTTAGCGCTGTATTGATTTGAGGGAGCGTTCTGTTGCGGCCTGCAAAATCGAAGGGGGTGATGAAAAAAAAACTTTATCAATGAAAGATGTTTTCAGCAGCAGGAAACATTGCTTTAAAGCGCAGGGCAAGCCTGAGTTCAGAGCATGTTGACATGCTTACCTCTCTTCATTGCAATCACATGCTTCTTTAAAAACTAGTGTGCACACACACGTCCAAGAGAGAAAAATTTATATTCTGATGAATATATTGACTTAAAACACAATGTATGGACTTTTGTTCCTGTCCATGGATTTTTGCATCCTAAATCTGCATCACAAAGCATCCAGTAAGAAGTCAGTAAAGGCTTATGTTATGCCTGAGCTGTAGATTTCGAAACTTTTAGTTTGCACAACTTAGTGTTTTTGTATAATTATTTATTTTAATGTGTGCCTTAATTTTTTTGATACTTAAAGTCATTTGAAATACCTTTTTTTTTTTTTTAGTTTTTGCATCTGAGAAAAGTCTTAATAAAATAAGAATGTACGGCACTGTAATGCACTCAATTCATCTCAGTCAACTTTAAGCTACTAAAAAGAAAACCAATTAATCTTTCTCTTATATATATACTAATAAAAAAAATAAAGGGAACACTTAGTCCCAGTTTGACTTGAACGTCTCTCATATGTGTATTCAAGTTCAAGTCAAAGTGGGACTATATTCTTTATATGTGTTCTTTATATTTTTGAGCAGTATATTTTACATTGCTGTTTAATTAAGCAAAAGTACATTTTATTCGATTACTCGATTAATCAATTACATTTTTGGTTGAATACTCGATTACTAAAATATTCGATAGCTACAGCCCTAGTTACGTTTTTCACCAATGAAAATTAAATATGTAATTTTTGTTCAGATACAGATCTTGAATTTGTAGCAAATATGCCAGCATTATCTTATTGGCTAACTTTGCTAGCAGACTTTAAGTACTACTACCGTGTAAGATAGCAGATAACTATTTCATCAATAATGAGATGAAAGTACTAGGTCAGTACTATTATATTACAGACAAAAATTTTGAATAGCTAGGTTGGCTTGTATGTTTTGTGCTTAATGGGTGTGGTAGGGGGGGCCCAACCGCATATTTTGTCATATGGCCCAAAATTGCTAGCGGCGCTCCTGATAACTGATGTCTGTTTTCGGGCATGCTGATCGCGGTTTTCAGTCCATACTTAATTTTACAGAAAATGTATCCAGCCATTTGATGGTTTGTAGTTCAGACATCTGGTAAATATAAGCTACCAGCTTATAGTGTGACATCAGTGGGCCTGCAGTGAACATGAGACGCCATGATATCCGCCATGATACTTTTACAGGAGAAGAATTCATAAAGGCAAGGGTTCTAACTTGCTATAGCCAGATGCAGAAGTTTTCTCAGCTTTCAAAAAGTTTGAGAAATATTTTGTGTGTATGGGATTTTAAAAAATATATGTCGCTAAAACCCCCTACATATGGTCTTAGAATCACATACTTCTATTGAATAACAGTGTTTCAACGCTTTTATAAAAGTAATATTTTAATATAAAATTATATTAATTTATTTTAATATAAAAATTCTTTTTTTTTGTTTTGGGCTTGTATGAAACCAATGCTGAAGATTAATTTATGCACAAATGTGAGTAAAAATCATGCAGTCGAAAAAATGTTAAACCGCTGTCTTGTGTGAACTCCACTTTGAGTAAAGCGTGCTTGTTGCCTCTTGCAGAATCTGTTACTATTTGCTTGTGTATTTTCAGCTCTGTGTCAGCCATGTTTCTCAAGTATTATTATGTAAGGTTGCATGAATTGACAAAAATTTTAATCACATTGCAATTACTTCACACATTGCGATGAAGATTTAAACTGTGAAATGTAACCATTAAATGTACTATTTTGCATTCAAACATATTTTTTGCATATATAAAAGCAAATAAAGCAAAGCAAAGCAAAAAATTGACAAAATCCACATAACACCTATAATATTCTATACACTATGTGTCTTAAATTTTAATAGACATTTAAATTTTTTTTAATTAAAATTTTTATGCGATTAATTGGGCAGCACTGAAAATAATGAATGATCCCTGGTCATGTGACCTCTGATGCCTTTCGGACACACTTGCAAATGTTTGTTAAAATTTTTTTTTATATATCTTTATTTACATTTAAAAAAAATCTTTTTGCATTTTGGAGGAATTGTTATATAATATATGTGTTAGAACTAAACAGGTATTTTAATCATTGTTTAATCCTTCAACCATTGAAATGACAATACATTTAATTGTGATTATAGGCCGAATACATCTTTAAGCAAATTAGAATATGAAGTTATCCGCGTTCAAGCGAACGTATAACAAGCAGTTCAGAGGTGTTCCTCTGGGATGCTGTCTAATGAGCTACTGAGTTCCTGGCCTCAGAGTTTTAAAGTGGTGTATCGTGGATGGAAAATTTCACATCTCATTATCCCGTGGAGCTTTTGGTAACTGCACTTCCAAAAGACAGTTCGTTCTCCTAAAATCGAGCAGTTAAGCAGAGTGTGATCTTTGACAAAGGATGAAGCTCTGAGTGTGCCCCTGGTCACTGTGCTAAATGTCCTAATGCTTCATTCTATAAAAGGCTAACATTAACCTTATAGTTTAATCTCCGGGGGAAAATTAAAGCTCAGAATGTGACAGAAATTAAACGACTATTTCAGGCAATGTATGACATCTGCTGTATGATATGTACAGATTTCAGTAGTAATACTCTCAGAACTCTCATGTGACTGTCAATCCATCTCTTTTAGTCATAGAAAGTCTTAAAATGATGTTTTTTTGCTTCAGTCCCAAACACAGAAGCAGTTACACAGTTGATTCCAGATTACAAAATTTTGAAATACCTTCATGAATTGATTCAGTGGAATTACATTTTGCATGTAACTCAGCAGAATATGTAAAAATAAAAGACACTTGCATCTTAGTTCCAAAAGACTGTTGTTCTTTCTCCATATGCCTGTATAGTGAACATAATAAATAATAAGCACAGGAACACATCTAATCTTACTCCAGTAGCTCCATAGTTATTTCTAGAGGATAGCAGTGCATTGTTTAGAAATGAGAACATATTTGCTTCTGTCTCGTTCCTTTCTTGATGCTTTTGTCAGTCTTCGTTTCCTTTGGCCGTGTGCCATCGCTGGTGGAATCTTTGCCATGTTCTCCGTCAGTACATCAGTATCTCCTCTCGATCAAACTTGTACTCTGCACTGATGTGAGATGGGTGAGAAGGCCTGATGGGTGAGAGGGCCTGTTTGTATCCCAGTTCATCAAATCTGAGCAAGAGAAATGCCTGTTTACATTTCAACTTCAGTAAACCAGGTTTTTATCAAGCTTTTTTTGAGCAAAGTATCTTTGTCATGATGCAACAGGTTTGGGCCTTTTAGTTCCAGTGAATAGAAATCATAATCGCAATCATAATCATGTACTAAGATTTTCTAGATAATTGCATGATTCTAGCTCATAAATTGGTCTCAACAATTTTGAGTTGTTATGGTCAGGTGTCCAAAAACTTTTGCCCATATAGTGCAAGTAAATTATATACAGTATAAACTGACATTTTCAGATATCAGCTAGCTTACTAATTCAGCAGGAACGCTAACCGTGGATGAGTGATGTAATATAGTTGTTTCCAAGTGACGATGAGGTTCGCCATCTGGACAACGTTGGTTCTGAAAGTTAGAATGACTTTAATAAAATGAGACCCAAACACAATGTTGCAAATACAACCAGAAAAGAAGGAACTTTTAAATATTTATGCTGATTAACATTCCACATCCATGGTCACATAAGTTCCTAACTGGGTTTAGAGTTCTGATCGGAGTGGGACGGACACAACAGAATTAATATTATAATAGCACGATGCAACGAAGGGCATGTCGCATTCTAGTGGTGGAATAGACGGTGTAGTGTACATTTACGTGGAAATTCACTGTGGTTGAGTCAGTGCAGTCTTTACTTTGATTCCTCAGCCTGGACGTTCAGGAGTTTAAACTTTCTTCCCAAAAAGAGAAGTGCAAGTCTGATTCATGCGAAAGAAACAGAAGCACTTTTGGATGAGGATAAAAAGAAATTGGATGTAGTACTGGACAATCCTGATAAGTACTTTTGTCCACAACAAAACATCATCCATAAATGCACCAGCTTTCATCAGAGAGTACAACAGCACCTTGAGAGAGCAAAACCTTTATGGGGCAGTGCACAGCGTTTATTTATTTATTTATTTATAACACTGTTATTTCTGAGTGAGGAATAATACGAATATCTACGGCTACATAGTTGTGGGAATTTTAGATAAAGAACTCCGTCTCAAATGGCTGATCCTGTGCTGTTTCAGAAAATACAAACAGCAGGACACGGAGAGTAGTTTTTATGAAACTAGAGAGAGAAAATAGTTATGCATATGCTGAAAATCTGTCAAATAGCACAAAAGAACAGCAAGAGAAAAGCGAAAAAAAAAAAGATAGAAAATATAATTTAATGTTCTAAAAGTAGTAAAGGAGAAAAGCTGGCCTGCTACAAAGCTGACCATTTGCTATGTTCAGTTATGTTGATTCATTGTTTTGCTGTAACACACTTTTGTTGCAGCGGTTTTATGTGGCAGTAGGCTGGCAATAGAGTTATAGACTGTGCAGCTCCAAATCAGCACCAGTCCATTCTTATTTGAGCTCAAATTTAATACTGACCTTTTTATACAGAACACTAGAGCAATCCTATATTTCATCGTGCATCCCTGTGGGTCAGCTGAATTGGTCCAGGGCCATGTTTGGTCAGCGCTGTGTACAAAAATAAATTTTACTCCTTTATATGAGGCCATAGTGTGAACAAGCTCAACAGCCACCAGTCAGAACACACTGTGTGAAAAGGATTTATTTAGTGCACAAGACTTGTAAAGAGCAGGAGATGCTCATAACCTTGTTTTGGAGTGCACACAGTCTTCTTAAGACTAGTGCCAAAAGTAAAGGAACTCCACAGGATGGAAGACGTTGATATCAGTGTTTAGCGGAAGCAGCTGACAGGACATGTGCATGATGCTGTTCCTTAAAGAAAGCGTAAAGGTGCAGATTTGATTTAGCTTGCAGAGATAAATTCTCCTTTCCGCCAAGATCAGAGTAAAGCTAAAATAAAATGAAGCCACAGTTCACCGGATGCATGTGTGAAATCTGGCAGATTCCTCAGGTTCCATAGTGTAGGAGGTTTACTGTGATTATTATAACTTTTACTATACCAATGTTTATAAAGATTTCAGCCCATAGTCATTGCACACAAGTTTTATTAAGACTAGAGCCAAAAGTAAAGGAACTCTACAGGATATAAGATGCTGATGTCAGTGGATAGTGAAGAGATAGTGGAGCATGCCCTGGCTCACACTCACACTGTAGATAGGACTGACAAACGTGGACGTCATGCAAGAAACAGCATGCATGAAAACTTATGCACTGCACATGACAAGATGTGATTAATTAAAACAGGTGAAGACATCCAACATTCTGAGGATTCTTTCTAAGATTCCAAAGAAAAGCATCTCCAAAGTTTGGATCACAGGACAATGCTGCCATGTAATAGAACTGAGACGTACACCATTTTTGTCCTCCATATATTCAGTTTACAAAGTGGGGAAAAACATGGACACTTTAGTGTTCATCTTGTGTTCGCACAAAAACCTAGTGATGTACATTTCCCTTCTCAAAACAGTAAAGAGTTGGTAATTGAATTTTTTGTTGGGTCAGTTTTTTATTCCGAAAAGATTCATACGAAATTATTCAGGCAAACTTAGAAATGTTAAATTGTTCCAATTTGAACAAATGACAAAAAAATATATACTGTTTCCATCTTCTGCAAATACTCACATTTTGTGAGAGTATCGTTTCTTTTTCGGTTGAGATTATGGGTATTTTTTTTAGGCTGTCCTCATCAAGTAAGGTTAGGCCATGGAACAGTTTTCCAGGCATTCCGGTCTTAATCTACCTTTTTACTGTCAACTTCACACATTCTCATGCATATTCCTTTTTTGTTGGTGATTCCCGCATCCACTTGTGATGCTTGCATGTGCATGGGGTTAAGGGCCTTGGCCAAGCTGGTGATTGCAGGGCTTGACCTCCTCCAATAAGCAAACCTCCTTAGCCACCACTGCCCCAGAGCAGAAGATTTGCAGAAAAGAAATTCCTTTGTATGAGGAAAGACATTTAAACAATCAAGGACACAAGTTACACATCATCTCATTGTTTCAATGCTTTAAGTAGTTTTAGTACTTCAACATCTGTAAGAATTGTAGTTGCTTGAAACAAATCAGGCAGTAAAATTTGATGATCACGAATCAAATAGAATTGAATCAACAATCTACCATTGACCGTTGACTTCACAATGCTAATATCTGGTGTCACTTCATCCGTCTCTTCTAGCCCTACCACTGATGTACCCATCAATATGGAACAGGGTAAATCTGCACTCATCAGACCACATGATTTACAGACCATTTTTTCTGTTGAAGCCTTTTGTCTTAAGGCTACACAGCTGTTTAGTCCCAATCCCTTGAGTTCTTTTCACTTTGGCTGTGTGGAAATGCTCTTAAGTTCACTTTTAAACATAGCCATGAGTTGTACTATTATCCACTATTCTACTACTTTTTTAAGCGATTTGATTCCGGGAAGCGTTGAAGTGATCTCTGATGACGATCATTCAGATTTTTTTCCCACAACATTTCTTCCTCGAAGGTGATGGCTTACCACTATCCTTCCAGGTTTTAATAATGCATTGGACAATTCTTAACCCAATTTTAGTAATTTCAGCCGTCATTTGTTTTCTTGTATTTGACCCTTCTGGAACAGAGTAACATCTTTGCTATAACCACAGGATATATCTTCTGTCATGGTACATTAAGAAATGAGAAGCTACTCACTGCATCAGTTAGGGTTAAATAACTTGTTGCCAGCTAAACCATATTAATCACTGAAGTATTTATCCAATTGAAGGCTCTTAACTTTTTGGTGACTTTTTGGGGGGGGATGGGGGTCAGGAATGAGAAGGAATTCTGAGAACTTCTTAGTTGGTGGTAGGTTTTAGTTAAAGGTACTATAAATAAGAAGAAGAGTTTTAGTTGAGCGAGGCATAAGTACAGAGGAAAGTTCGAAGCTCTAGTCTTAAAAGGGATTACGATCAGTCACGTCATGACAGCAAAGAGAGCCTTTAATCCCAACAACATTACCAGCTCACCATGCGAAAAAAATCAAAGCAGATCTTAGTGAACACAACAGAGTTGTCTGGACATACCACAACACTACCTTCCTTTCACATTATACTGCACTTTTCCTCAAGCGCAAATCAGAAGCAGTATTTGCCAGGTTTAATATCCCAAATGATCTAATGAGTGACAGCGTGCCAAGGTACTTGAGCACTAAATTTCAGGAACTGGCAAAATAACTGAACTTAGGATGTATGTTATCTCAAGCCCTTACATGCCCCTGAAATAAAGCTGGGTGAGAATCCCCAAATAGCCTGACCTCTTCTTGCTCTCCTGTGCTAAAGATAAACCCCTTCGTCTAATCCTGAGCCAATCCCAGCTGAACTGTACATTGGGAGAAAAATCAGCAACACTCTGGGGAAACCTGGACAAGTTTAATGCCTTGGATGGCTTATCATAGAGAGAGAGAGAGAGAGAGAGAGAGAGGAAACATTAGACAAGAGGGGAAAAAATGAAGTATTAAAACGGTCTGTATTCAGGTGATGCTGTTCTGACCGAGATGGATCACAGGACGTCAGGGCCATCTCAGCACCACTATAACACAACTGACTCAGATTCACTTCACATGATTCAGGCAGTTAAAGAGAGACAGCCAGTTCTGAAAATTCATAGAGCAACTTGTCTGGCAAAAACAAATCTTCCAGTGAATGCTTCATCAAGCCTGTTCCTCTCGAAACCCTCACACGAGCTGATAAAGCAATGGCACTCGGCAGTCCTGTATCCTATTTAAATTAGAACACTTAATCAAGATATAGCCGTTAATCGAGCCTTTAACTGTGTAGGGGAAAAAAAACGTCTCATCTATAATTTGTGCTGTAAATCTCGAGCAGTCATTGCTGATCTTTAGCTAGACTTCCTCAACATTCACTAGAGTAATTCATATACTGTAGAAAACTGCTTCAGGAACATGTCCCACAATTATGTAAAAAAAAAAAAAAAGAAAAAAAAAAGGGTAATAAATAATTCTGCACTACTCTTCCATGCAGTAAGTTGGTATTCAGACTGAAACAGCATCACTTAATTAACTGATGCTTATTTGCATCATAAATGTGGGAGAAAATTTCACATTCTAATTAAGTCTCATTCAGGTACGCATTCAAGTCGATTCACTTTACACTACAGTCTACAACTGCCATGATCGTGATAATGCACTTACGGTGCTTTCACACCTATTAATCTGTTTGCTGAGTCTCAATCGGATTGACTCTTTGGTTTGCAGTCATTGACTCTTTGGTTTGGTTTCAAACCATGCATAATTAAAACGTAAACGCTTCGTGTGTAGTGTAAAACTGAGCACTGAGTATAAAGAGCAGCGTTTTCATGAGACGCTTTCTCGCCACCTTTCTAGCTTCTAGTGCATTGAACAGGGACTGGGACCTCCTGCCTTAAAAGAAAAAACGCGTCAAGGTTTGATTCAAAGAGACTCAACAGTGCATGTGTGAAAGCACCTTTAGAGACTTTTTGAAGCCGATCTGTTAGCTCAGCCAGAAATGAAGCGTGACATAGGCTAACATATCGAAAGAGTCTTTGAGACAGTCAAAGTAGCAATGTTTCATGTTTACAGCTTCCATAGACTTGTGTTTAATGGCAGTGCTGAATAGGTCAAGCTTTTTGTCAGTGTATGAAAATAGTGTTTGGTAGAGATGCGGAAATCACAGCAACTAAACCTGCTGGAAAATCTGTCAACGTTCTGTCACTGCCTGTCATCAACCACTCTGTCTACTCATTTTGAGCAAATGTAAGACATTTGTGGTTGTTGATGTTGATTATATACGGTGTCTCTCATACAGTAAGCAAACTCCCTTTCCAGCAGGAACAACAACATTGGCAAAAGTTGACACTAAATGAAACCAAATCTTTTTGTTCAGAAGGAACGTCTCGAAAAACTTAAAAAACAGGATTTCATGTGGACAATTTTAGGACATTCTGCAGGAAAATAAACATCATTTGACATTTAAAGCAGTTGCTAGGCTGCTTCAGGTAGCTCTGCTGATCTGAAGGTCAGAGGTTTAAACGCCGCCATCACCACACTGGCACTACAGAACCCTTGAGCAAGGTTCGAAACGCTCAAATGTATAATAAAATAAATGTACAAAAAATGGGTTTTAATGTTCCATGTAAAGTCTAACAAACGTTTAATCAAAATTTTGATCATTTACGAAGATTCCTATTTCCTTACAATAATTATTTCAATCCATAAATACGTTGTTAAAGGAGAACAGTTTGAAAGACAGGGCTAATAAATACACAGATTTACCTGGGTTTAACGTTTCTGCTAGACATTATGGTTAGATAGGAAAATTGAAAGTGATATGGTATCTATTGCAGCTTAATAAAACTGCATCCTGACAAACATTATGCTGACATCTCTCTTCCTAAAAATGTATGTGTCAGTGGAAAAAAAGAGTGTCATCTTTATGCAAACTGGGGTTTTAGAGAGGAACTGCACACTATAATTCTGTAAAAAGAGACACAGAGACGGCACAGAAACACTTTATTTCTATATATTATGTACTATTTGGGAAGAAAACAGAAAAGTATGCATTTTCAGCCAGCCAGTAGTGACATACAGTAGGCTCTCGTATGGCTTCTTGTGGACTAATTGCATTTTAGACTCACGTTTCCTTTTCAAATTCCTGAACAAACTTTAATCCATCACTTTAAAGAAAGCCCATTTTAATGAGAGTTCGGATTATTACCCTCCCTGATGTTTGGAAACTCTGTATTTATAGTACGACTAAATGAAAATGTCACACATCTGTTTTCTCTCACCTTTGAGCATGCACGTCAGCAGTCGGCCCGTCACCACTACCGATTTTCTTCTGCTGCTCCTCTGCGCAGTGCATAAAGCTATAGACTTTGTCTCCTGCTACAGTCTTGCCATTTACCCTGGGCAGTCTTTGGAATGATAAGATTGTACTTCAATGATAAGTTTGTACTTCCTGATTCAGAGTCCAGCTTCTTTACTCTTCTAGAGAACAGTTGCTGTATAAGACATTATTTTGCCTGTCATCCTAAATAAGTACAGTATGTCCTCTATATGAGCCTAGTAGTCATTTTCTGGTGGGTCGTCTGCAGTGTCCTGCGTAACATTTGATTAGTTTTTAAAGAGTGTATGGTTTGAACGATCCTTCGATCTTTGTGCTGTTTGCCAGTCATAATCCACAGTTACAGACACAGCGTGTTCCACAACCCACAAAGATTCGTATTATTAACTGGGAAAGAGACTCACGCGCTGTTTCATGCCATGGTTTTATTGAGCTGAGTGGTAATTACTGTATTCCCAGCTCGGACCGACTCAATCCCCAATGTTTCTTTGGCGCTGCCAGGCAATTGGGGAATCGTCTCCCTGATAATGAAGCATGCCTCATAAAATAATAAAAACACTTCACAGTTATGAAAGGTTGGCATTGTTTATGCGTTGTTAATGCTTTGTTTATGCATTGTTTCTTGCTCACTTACTGACCTGTGTGACTTCAGAGTATTTCTTCAGTTCGTCTGGACCAATGAATTGGTTTTACAGTAACCAGCTGGTTCACTTTATTATTATTTATTTATTTATTTATTTATTTTATTTTATTTTTTTTAGGTGGAAGGTTTATTAAAAAACATAAATCTCAAATGCACATAAGACTGATATGACTTTAACCTATTATAATAATAATGCATTACGTTCACTTACTCTCATTATGACAAAGGAACGGAATTTTTTATGCTGACAATGGTGAGACTAGCCTAAAAAATATGCCTTTATTTCTTAAATGTGCATTATTTTACGTTCTAACTGACATTAATTCAAGCAGACGTTCAGTTCGACAGCCTTACATTACTTTTCTTGCCACCTGACTCAACCCAAAAATAAACCTCTTCCCCAAAGGCCAATTGGGGATGGTAGCCATGACTAAGCTCACACTCCTCCGTAGCCGTGGCAGAGTATAAATTAAAAACCTCCTATCTTCCCTGTGGGAGACTCATCCTCCCTTAGTTCTAGCAGACCTGAGATTTTCATCAGCATGCAACATGGGTGGTCCGTCTGAGAATATGAGGACCTTCTCTCTTTTCCTCTCTCCCTTTCCATCATGGCTCAATTTATTTGTATTTCAGTTCATCTAATTATCGAAGGTATAAGATTCACACTTTCTGTTTTGATATCAAAGTTTACTGGAAAGGTGAGTCGAGAGACAGTGAGACTCTATGAGCACATTTCTATATTTCTATATCCATCATCTTTTCCAGATGAAGTCGCTGCCCCTCAACTAATCAATCATTCACCCACTTTAGCGAATCCAACTCATGTGTAATTAAATGTTTTAAGACATTCTGCTCCCAAAGTAAATACAATGCCTATAATTATCAAGGAAATGATTCACCAGTATACACGTGTCTGTTCTTTTGTTGCCGCTCATTAACATGATGGCTGCTAACGATCTAATCACAAACCAGCATTTCTATGCAGCGTCCCCAACCATACCTGTTTAAATAAGCCAACTTTTTCTGCTGGTAGGAAATTTGTGATGAGTTTCTCATGCCCACCGCTTCCGTTCGCTATTTAAGTAAAGTGCTGTGTGCAGCAGTGTTCATTTTCGCTGTGCCTTATGCTATGCCTCATCCTTCACCTCCAGCTTATGTGCTCGATCATCAGAGTCAACGTCAGTTAAATCATTGCTTTATTGTCGTGTTAATTGATCCGCTTCTAAGAATTTAAGGCCTTGTTTTATCCATTAATATAGCCTGGCCTATACACCGCTCGGCCATAACAATATGACCACTGACTGGGAACTGAAAAACATTGAACATGAATTATATACTAGTTAAACTGGTGACAGGATCACGGGCACCCAAGGCTTACTCATGCCTGCAGGGAGCAAAAGCCAGCCCGTCTGGTCTGATCATCAAGCTAATCACGGAAGAACATCAATGCTGGCCACGATAGAAAGGCACCAGAGCAGCAAGCAGTCCGATCCCACCTTGCAACCCACGGTACTCAAAGGATCCTGGTGCCAGATACTACTGCAGAGCCAGGCCCCCAAAGGGCCAGAGCCACCCCTGTCTCATATGCGGAACCCGAAACCTAGGTGGTTTTAATGTTATGGCTGATTGGTGTCTGTTTCATCGAAGCGATCTGTTTATAAGCTCTACAGTAAAGTGAGCTTCATTCACAGTCGAATCATTAGAATAATCACATTCTGCTGTTTTCTTCAGCCACGTGTGGTAAATGTCTTGCGCTGTGTGTAAAAGTTAGGTTGTCATGGTTTCATCCTTACCCTGTGAAATTTCCAGCTGAGCCCCTTCTTCTCAGGTGTGAAGACTGGATCCTCATTACTGTGCTTTATTTATTTATTTTTCTTTTATCTAGTGGATCTGTCTGAAAATTTAAAAGCTTTTGGGAGTTTTGGTGCAAATGAGAACTGATTGTTTATTTAGTTGTTCGGAGGCAGTTCACAAGTAAAAAATAAATCATGACATCATGCTGCTATAAAGAAATAACCCATAACAGTGTGATGAGATGTGACCTGAGGGAAAGTGGCAGGTTCGATTCAATTACAGAATCATGTTATTGTGTGTATATATATATTTTATATACTACAGCAGTTTGTCAACAAGTCCCAATTTTATTGAATTTTTTAAAGAACACATCATGCTTTTTAATGTTGTGGAACATTCATGAGACATGTTATATGTTATAACAGTTATCCACAGCTAGTCCCTTACCAGCCTCTTACTTTTTCCCCCGCTTTGTTGAAGTTAACAAGACGAAATAAGACCATTGTGTTACTGAGAAAGTCCCAAATTTCTAAAGTCTTTCCCATGTCAGAAAACATTATGAGACTGTTACAAAGCACCGACACTCGAGACTCCTTAAGAAACGTTATATAATCTGTGCTTTGCAGAAATTATACAGTACAGACCAAAAGTTTGGACACACCTTCTCATTCAAAGAGTTTTCTTTATTGTGTTCTTTATTGTGTTCTTTAGCCCAAACAAGTCTCTTCTGCTTGTTGCCTGTCCTTAGCAGTGGTTTCCTAGCAGATATTCTACCATGAAGGCCTGATTCACACAGTCTCCTCTTAACAGTTGTTCTAGAGACGTGTCTGCTGCTAGAACTCTGTGTGGCATTGACCTGCTCTCTGATCTGAGCTGCTGTTAACCTGCGATTTCTGAGGCTGGTGACTGGGATGAACTTATCCTCCGCAGCAGAGGTGACTCTTGGTCTTCCTTTCCTGGGGCGGTCCGCATGTGAGCCAGTTTCTTTGTAGCGCTTGATGGTTTTTGTAACTGCACTTGGGGACACTTTCAAAGTTTTCCCAATTTTTCGGACTGACTGACCTTCATTTCTTAAAGTAATGATGGCCACTCGTTTTTTTCTTCACTTAGCT